>CAUYRT010052350.1:0-14707 GCA_963574885.1 Lepilemur ruficaudatus | reverse complement strand
TTTGACAGAGTAGGTTTTTGAATGTAACAAGATAAGTCAACTTGAGTGGTAATATATTTTGGGAAATCAGCTCACTACAAATTGTGACTGTAAACATTGTACTGTAAATGCTTTGTAGTTTTCCCCCAATAAAAAAAAATTTTAAAAAATAATATCTTGCTCAGTAGAAATACCAACATTAGAGCAAAATTTCTTTTGATTGAATTGTGCATACAGAGGTTTCTTATTAAAATTCAAATATCCATAGCAATATTTATCTATTGTTAGCTATTAACTTATTGCATCAGTTTTCAAGTTTTAGGGCAAACCAGTGGCATTTTGAACAGAGGAAACAAAGAAAGGAAGACATAGAATATGGCAGGGCTCCTGGATAGCTTCACAGGGAGGAATCTCAGATTAGAGGGGAGGTTATAAAGATCTTACGGAATCCAGGGAAAAAGGACCCCATGATGAGGAAAGAGACATGGTAAAACCAGAGGTAGAAGGATACTGAGAAGAACATGTATGACAATGGTGCCCAGAATCAACATGTTCCACAAGTGGAGTGGATAGGTAGAAAGAATAATGAAGTTCATTGTCTAAAAACCCAGCATTTTTTCCCGAATTCAAGGTTTTACATAGCATATTCTAGATACATTCTAATCCTTAATATTAAGTTATTAAAATCAAAACTCAGCATATTTCTTAGTGTGAGAATAAGGATATATTTCTATGTTTATTTCATAAAGAAACCATCAGAGCTTAGTATCATGCCTAAAGGGGTTTTACTTTTTAAAAAATGTATTATTAATGTTAGTTTTGATTATATGACTGTATACATTTATGGGCTACAATGTGATGTTTTGGTAAATGTCTACAATGTAGCATAATTAAATCAAGCTAATTAACATATCCATCACCTTGCATACCTATCATTTTTGTTTTGTTTGTTTTTTAGAGATAGAGGTTTCCCTTTATTGCCCACATTGGCCTCGAACTCCTAGGTTCAAATTCAAACTCCCACCTCAGTCTCCGGAGTAGCTGTCCTTTGTTATGGTGAGAAATTTGAAATTCATTCTGTTCATTATTTTGAAATATGGAATACAATATTATCAACTGTGGTCACCCTGCTTTTAATTTTCGAAGCAGAGAATACTAATGGGGAGCCTTAAGTAGCTGCAACCATCAGATATTAAGGCAAAGCAGTTTGTTATATTCTGTTTAGCTCTTTCCTAAATCTTACATTAAATAGTTCTGATGAAAATGATTATGTATATTCAGATAGCTTAGGCACAATTAGGGGGGTCATATTTCTTGGAACTAATATATTATGAAAATTTGAAGATTTTCCTATTTGTGACATATTTGGACAAGTGTTTTTACAGCATTTCAGTAAGTTCTTGAATTTTCTTTGGCTGCATAAATAAACTAAATTGAATTTCTTAAAATGAATGGTATACCAAAGAATTAAGTGATGAAATACATGTTAATACTTACTTCATACCCATATCATTCTGGATAATTGTAGGGTGCTCTATTGTCTAATCAATTTGTAAGGTATAAATAAGTCAAGGGTTGGGAGATTCACCACTGACTACATGGCTGGAAACCATTAACTGCTCTATAGAAAATGATAGTTCTCAAGTGAGAGAAAGACTCCCAATATCTAATGTTGGGGTTAAGAAAAAGAAAAAAAAAAGATAGGGGAGATAGAATGCTATGCCAGCTGCTATGGAAAACAGCATGGAGGTCGCTCAAAAAATTCCAACTAGAACTATCATATGATCCAGCAACCCCACTTTGGGGTATTTATCCAAAAGAATTGAAATCAGGATTTCAAAGAGATATTAGCACTTCCATGTTCATCGCAGACTTATTCACAAAAGCCAAGACATGTAAGCAACCTAAATATTCATGGATGGATGAATGAATAAAGAAAATGTGGCATATACATATGATAGACTGTTATCCAAACTTAGAAAAGAAGGAAATTCTGCATTATGTAACAGCATGGCTTGAGAATATTATGCTAAGTGAAATACATCAGACACGGAAAGATAAACACTTCCACTTTATGAAGTATCTGAAATACTAAAACTCATGGAAGTAGAAAGCAGAATATCGGTTGCTAGGGGCTGGGAGAGGGCAAATGAGGAGCTGCTAATCAACAGGTACAAAGTTTCAGTTATGCAAGATGAGTAAATCCTAGAGGTGAGCTGTGCCTACAGCTAACAGTATTGTATTGTACACTTAAAAATCCGTTAAGAGGGTGGAGTTCATGTTAGGTGTTCTTACCACAATACAAATAAAAATTTTGAAAGAAAGAAATAGAAAAGAATGTTTTGTACTCCAAGAACATTTTCTTCATAACCCACCTTAAGAGTTTTCAAAGCAAACGTTACTAATGGCAGTGAAAAGAAGTAGACTCCAAGGTAAGTGGGTGGGGAAAAGTGGTTTGCCAGCAGGAGACTGATTATCATGTGATAAACAGTCTGAACAGAAGGAGAAGGGCTCTCACCAAGGAGCTGAGTGTAAGAACTGTGTGCTTACAGGTGCGGGCAAGGAAGGAGAGCACAGGGCACATCAGAACAGCGCGTCTCAGACAGCAACGTTGAAAGAAGGGAGACCTTAAGAGTGATTTGAAAGCAGCTCCAACTAGTGGGCAATGGCTGGAGAGGGAGACATGTCTAAAGAGGAATTTTCAAAAGTTTTCTTGTCAAGTACATGATGCCACTTTGAGCAAAATCTACAATGGCAGTTGACATTATTTTCTCACAAATTGTTTAGAATTCTGTAGGAGTCAGTAAACTTTTCTTTCATCGTTACAAAACCATGATGTCCTAGGCCAGGACAGAGATCAAGAGTGCTTTTATTTTGTTCAGAATCACAAACTACATCTTTACCCAGAGCTTCCCTCTCTTCTTTTGCCTGATCAGTATTTTCCCAGTGGCATCTATCCTCTCTGAAATGGGCAAGCCACACATTAGGCAGCCTAACAGAGGTGAAAAGGAACAAGATAGTCAGTGACACTTTAAGAAAAGTGTCTGCAGAAATGATATTTTATAGCTTAGTGAAAGATAGAAAAACGTGTATATTAAAAAAACGATCTATTTAATTTAAAATTTATTATCCACTTACTTATAATCTCTGATTTTGCTTGAGAATATTATTTAGCATCATTAAATAAATGTCTGTGTAGCCACAAAGTTGGAGCACAATATACCGAGTTGCCCACGTGAGGAGCAGCTCAATTACAAATCAGCTGTAGAGTTGGGAGGATCCGTCATTGAGGCTTTCAATTTGGAGCTCATAGTTGGAACCAGTTAGTTTTATCTGCCTGTGATGCGGTGATTTATATGGATGTCACTCTAGGTTAGAGGGTGCACCTCCGTAGCACATTTCCTGTCTTCTGAAAAAATGACTGCCTGTTCCCCCGAGGTGCCTGCCAGGATAACCTGAAATAGAATTATGAGCTCCCTATATGTCTTTTTCTAGAAAGATATCATGAAATTTGGTAATTATCCGTCCAGATGTTTCAAGTTGATTCAGCAACAACAAAAAAGACAGAAACTTAATTTTGTTTTTGTATTTGGCATATATTTCACTCTACTTAAAAACCAAAACAAAGTTACAAAGAATTTTTCAGAATACTATTCCAGTTTATATTGTTTTGAGAAAAAAACCTCATATAATCATTAAAAATACCCACATGAGTATATCTTATTTTATGCTTTTTTAGTGTATACATGTGTATGTGTGTTGCATGTGTGTTTGAGTGTACAGTCATAAAACCCATGAGGTAAAGTTGTCTGCCATGGAGAAGAAAAACCATATTTATGACTTTGAAATTCATATCCAAGAAAACATGACACTTAAATATTCTCAGTCTGTGGTAGTTTCCTTCCCCACCTCAAACATAATTTGAAAGGTAATATGAAATGTAGAAGGGGTTTTGCTGTATGAAAGACCTGGTCCTGCATCCTCACTGGTCTACCGCACTCTCTGTTACTTTGACAGATTTGCGACTCTACAGTTATCAGTTTCGTCATATGTATTAAGGAACTAATGAATCCTTAATGTGGAAGAGACAGAGGTAGAGTTAAATACACAGTGGCTTCTCAATAACTATCTGTTCCTTCCCATTAAATAGATGTGGACATGATCTTTAATCTTCACATTCTTCGAACAGAGGAATGAGTGATAATAACAACATTTACTGAACATTTACTATCTTCCAGGCACTGGGCTAAGTACCTCAGTACATTAGCCCATTTAATTCTTATAACAACTTTAAAAATTAAGAACTATTATGATCTCTATTTTATAGTCAAGGAAAATGAGGCATGTGGAGTCGTAGTAATTTGTCCGAGGTTGTGTGACCAGCGGTCTGGTCTTTCCGTCTTATCTGTGCTGTTATCCAATAGACTACAAATCTCTTCACTAAAGCATCAAATCCAAAAATTTCTTTCAAATCATTATGATATAAAATTTTCAGAACACATTTATATCTAAATAATGAAACAGTTAATTAAAATATTCCCATCCTGTTCGTGTTTTTGTTTTTGAATGGACAGTGGGAGAAAGGTAATTCAAGAGATAGATGAGAAATCCTGAGTTCAGATGACAGTGCTAAAACTGTGTTGCCGTCCAGACTACCAAATAGAATCTACTCTTAAAATTCCCTGCAAAATAGGCAATATGGACATCTCTGGAATTGAACATGCTTGATTACTCAAGTTACTCTCAATATTCCCAAATTATTTTTATATAAATACATTAGGAATTTTATTTAGAAAAATGCTAAACTGATATCTATCTCATTAAGACTTAAAGACACTTATATGCCCTTTTAGGTAGGATACAATTCCTAACAATAAGAAATTTAAATATAATGTATTGGAAAATATAACTAAAGGAAGATGACAATTTTAATGTATCATCATGTCTTTAGCAATGGAGGACAGATAATTATTTACTCTGACTAGTTTGACCTCCACCTTCCTGCAGCTGTAGGGGTGTGTGTGGGGGAGCTGTGGGGGGCGGGGGTGTATGATTGTTGGAAGTGAGGGGGGTGGTGTTATGAAGCTTGTTAAGCCCAGTTAGATCTGATAATTCTCTCAAGCTTATCTAGCCACTGGCCTGAAGAAATATCTCTCTGGCCTAGGGCTGATCAATCTGATGACTGATTATACTTCTGTCCAGCAAGCTGCCAGAGGTGAGAGAGATGAGTCTCCCTGAATCTCTTATCATCTGATACCCTGTAGCTTTCCTTTATTTCTGGCACCATCATTGTACTTCCACCCTTCAATCATCACCTCCACTTTCACATTCAAAGCTCTTACTGATGGTTTCCAAAATGTCACAGAGGTGAGATACGTGAATGCATGGAGGAAACGGAAAATCTTCAGTTCTATTTGTATTCACTCTAATCCTTCCAGTAAGAAGACATTGACGCATATCAGTTTCATGCTAGCAAACTACAGCACAGGGGAAATTTACCAGAGGAACACTTTTTTGTCTGTTTTCTCAGAAGAATAAATGATTTAAGCTCTTAAAAAATACCTTTTGTGTATGTGTGTAGGGATGTGTGAAATAAATCTTGATTCAAACACGATATTGGTTTGTTGGTTGATTATCTGATTTCCCAAATAATTCTTAAAGTACTCTACTTATAAGTGAATATTTTTAAGATGGAAGTTGATTTTGCTTCACCATAGCACATGTATCTCAGAATAGGTAGTACTTTCTAACTTTATTGTCAGGTAGATGCTTAGTAACACTTGTCCATGATGTATATAAAGTAGTTTGGACTAAATTATCTCCAAATTGCCTTTCCAAGATTCATGCATCTTTGGGTACTTGGGCAACCAAAAGAAGAAAAGTCAGAATTTGGCCTGGTTTTCCCATTGTCTGTCAAGGCAGTTATCACATTTCTCCTTCGTTTGCTGTGGCCACTGCTTCAGTCTTCTAGGAGCCATACTCAGAACATGTGTGCAATGTTTCCTAGGGTGTTTTTCAGAATGTAAAATCCTGCACCCTAGGAAAGTACTTCCATCTTGATAAACTCTTCCTCATCTAACGTTATACTCTTCCCTGACCTATTGATCCATAACCTTTGGAATTCTGTGCCATTCATACTTTCACGATTCCTGCCCTGACAAGTTGATTGGGTGCTGCATCAATTTCAGCACCTAATCCCATTACTCCCTGAGCAGATTCGGCTCATCTCTGGATACCTTATATTTTTTCCCAACCATCTGATATATTTTACCCACCAGTGTATTGTATTTCATTCGTATTCCATCCCAGTGGACCATTAGTGAAAAATGTTAAGAGTTAGACCAGTACCTTGTTCCAGGATGTATTCATACTCCAGTGATGGGGTCTTCATTGCTTGGCAGGCTATGGGAGATTCAGCTCCAAAATTCTATCTTAGAATTATCTGTCCTTAACCACTTTTGGTACCAACTACTGCAGCTTGGGGTTCCAGAAAAACAGACTCTAAGACACATATTAGTGTGCAAGAGGTTTATTGATGAGTGCTGTTAGACTCAATACCTACAAAAAAATGGAAGAAAGTGGGAATTGGAAGATTAGAAATTGAGTGGCTGTACAGTACCAACAAGGCCTCGGCTGACTCATGGGAACTTTGACGGTGAATTAGTCCTTAAGGCCTGACCCATGAGAGGGCAAGAAGGCCAAATCAACCAGTCATGAATGCAACCTGCCCTAGAAAGAGCAAGTTTCTTTGAGGAAAGTGACTTTCTTCAGCAGAGGGCAATTAGCTGACAGGACTGACGTCTATGATCTATTATCTGGCAGTTGAGGGGATATGTCCTTTGGTTTTAAAGGAGGATCTGAGTGGCAATAGCACAGCATCTGATGATCCGTGCTGCTTAGATAGGGAATATACAATCAACTTCTATAATTTGGATTGTTGCTTCTACAAAGATTCCCCTTCTTTTTATTCCCATGTTGCAAACTCTATTATTTTCACATACTGCCATGCATTCTCTGCATTGAAAAAGTACCAAAAGAATTTCCCCACTTTAGTCATCCTATAAGGCCATGCATAACTTCAGGGAAGCTTCACATCTGTATGAGCATACATATTGAGAACTGATGGCATACTTGGAGCAGGGAGCAGTGTGTCAGTTCTACAATTTTCTCTGTGGAAATTATAAGTATAGACACACTTTGGCTACTTGAGAGTGGCCTTAGTTAGGATTGAGAGAAACTTTTTTGCACTCCTCAGAGATCTAGAGTCAAGTTTTCTTTTGTGTGCATTTCTTCTGTGTTCTCCTGCTTTAGATGATGCTATTTAGCAAATAGTGTGCTGACCAAAATTTGTGATTTATTTTTCTTACACAATTTTGGCTTCTCCCTTTTTTTATTTTGCTTTTAATTTATGCAATTTTGATAGTTATGTTTTGCGGATGTCAGACTTGAGAAAAGCTCCTAGTTACCTCTCTGTGGTGCCAAAGATATTGCTGAAAGCTTAAAAGACAAATGCTCATAAAGCAAAAACAAAAGACAAATACTATGACTTAGTCACAAGGTCTTTATCTCTATTACACTCAATACAAGGACATGCACACAAAATCAACTACATCTCTATATGCTTATTGATTAAAGATTAGCTTGGTAGTTAGGATATTGATTTATGTGAGCATAATTATAAATAGCAGATTTTTATTTGAATTTATTTATTCTATATTTAAAATTTTTAATTAGTATTTTTCTTTACCTTTTTGTTTCTATCCCCTTTGAGTTTTTTTTTTATTTCAGTATATTATGGGGGTACAAATGTTAAGGTTATGTATATTGCCTTCCGCCCTCCCCCCCAGTTAGAGCTTCAAGCATGACTATCCCCCAGACCATGTGCATCACACTCATCATGTACGCATATACCCATTCCCTTCTCCCTGCTCCGTCTCCTCGAGGAGACGCCTTTTGCGATTTCATCACCACTCACTCTCCAGGCTTCAGCGCTGCTGGCATAAACAAGCTACCTTAAATGGCACAATTGTGTCGATTATGCACAACTGTGCATAATTTGATTAATTGCACTGTTTTGTTTGATATATAATAAACTACACTTTTGAAATCAGATATTTCATATTTAATGATGTAATAATATCTAGAATTTACAAGGAACTCAAACAGCTAAACAACAGCAACAATAACAAACATTTTAAAGGTGGGCAAAGGACATGAACAGATATTTTTCAAGAGAAGACATACAAATGGCCATCAAGTATATGAAAAATGCTCAACATGACTATTCATCAGAGAAATGCAAATTAAAGCCACAATGAGATATCTTACCCCAGTTTGAATGGCTATTACAAAAAATGAAAAAAAGAAAAAGAAAATGCCGGGTGCGGTGGCTCACGCCTGTAATCCTAGCACTCTGGGAGGCCGAGGCAGGCGGAACGCTCAAGGTCAGGAGTTCGAAACCAGCCTGAGCAAGAGCGAGACCCCGTCTCTACTATAAATAGAAAGAAATTAGTTGGCCAACTAAGATATATATAGAAAAAATGAGCTGGGCATGGTGGCGCATGCCTGTGGTCCCAGCTACTCAGGAGGCTGAGGCAGGAGGATCGCTTGAGCCCAGGAGTCTGAGGTTGCTGTGAGCTAGGCTGATGCCACGGCACTCACTCTAGCCCGGGCAACAGAGTAAGACTCTGTCTCAAAAAAAAAAAAAAAGAAAGAAAGAAATCCAGACATTATAGAGTTGACCTCAATAGCTTTATTTATTTAAAAAAAATTCTCAAGAATTGATGGCTTTTTAGATTTATTTTTTGTTAATTTCTTCACATCAACAGAAACTTTATTTTTGTTTTTGTCACAACTTACATTAAAGTGAGAATACACATTGTGAGTCTGTGATCTGCATGCAAACACAGACTTCTCTCAGATTTTGTGAATATTTTCCAGCTGCTTTGTGATCGGAAGCCAATTATGTACAATATATCATAAAGAGGAAGCAATTACATTCATTTTCTTGGGCACTGAGAAATTTGATAAAGTTGACACTTGGCACGTTGAGCTGTGATAACAGTTAATTTTTTAAAAGGCATAAAATATAGGCCAGTTGAATTGAAGTCATTTGTTTTTAAATTGTTAGAAATTGTGTTACCTCTGATGCTTTTATATGACAAAGTGAGTGAAAAAATTAATTTAGAATTCTATTCTAAATGCAGAACGAGTGCTAGGCTCATTCAATTAAAACAAAATACTTAGTCCAAGAATAAAACAATTCCTAGAACCGTATGATTACCTTCAGATGGGGCTGGACCTTTGAAAAACTGTGAGGGCCTCTCCTTAGGCATAAGGTTTTACTGAACTCTTTTTTAATCAATTATTTTTTAATTTATAATTGTCACAAAATAGTACATATTTATGGGTACAATGTGATGTTTCAATGCATGTATACATTGTATAGTGATCAAATCAGGGTAAATAGCATATCAATCACTTTCAACATTTATCAGTTCTTTGTAATGATAACAATCAAAATCTTCTCTTCAAGCTACCTTGAAACATAAACTACATTGTAATTTGCTATAATCAATCTACTGTGTAAATAGAACGCCAGAACTTATTCTTCCTGTCTGCGTGTAACTTTATATCTGTTGACCAACCTCTCTTGTTCACACCTTTCTTCTGCCCTCCCCAGCCTCTGGTAACCACTATAGTACTCTCTACTTCTACCAAATCAATTTTTTTAGATTCCAAATATGAGTGAGATCATGTGATATTTGTCTTTCTGTGCCTGGTCTCTTTCATTAACATAATGTCCTGTAGGATCATCTATCTGGCCACAAATGACAGGATTTCATTCTGTTTTACATACCCATACCACACATTTTCTTTATCCATTCATCTGTAGATGAGTATTTAGACTGATTCCATATCTTGGCTATTGCTAATAATGCTGAAATAAACACGGAAGTGCAGATATCTCTTTGACCTACCGATTTCATTTCCGATGGATATCTACCCAGTAATGGGATTGGTGGATCTTACGGTAATTGCACTTTTACTTTTTTGAGGAACCCCCATACTGTTTTCCATAATGGCTGTGCTAATTTACTTTCCCACCAGCAGTGTATAAGAGTTCCCATTTTAAAATGATGTTCCTTTTGCTTTTCTTGCAAAGCACCCAATATACATGTTACTTCTTCTCTTCATTAAAATATTCTCTTAGGGAGATCAGATACATTTATTAATACTTTGAGGTTGATGACTCTCAAATCTAAGTACATGATGTGTGTGTCCATCTGTTTATTTATTGGATATGTCTACACTTGATCTTAACCAAAAGGCCAAGAAGGAATTTTTTATTGGGTACTTCTTATGGGACAAATGATATATTGTACAATAAACTCATACTGTGTGTGTGTTGAGAGGTCAGGTACTGGGCACAGAAGAGGCACAGCAAGGGTTTCACTTGAACCAGGATGACTCAAATTTGCCACACTTGTGTGTTCAAATGAGTGGTGCAATTCAGCCAAAGGGGGCAGTGTGGTCAATGGTATGGAGATGAAGACAGTGTGATGCATTTGGGTAATATAAGTGATTTGTGAAGTCTGGAAAAAGACACAACATGTCCTGACTTTCTGGGATCTTTCTGGTTTACACCTGTTGTCCTCAGGAGCATAATTAGTAACAGCATCCAAATACAGTGTCCAAATATCCAAGTTTGGACAACATATTATGTTATCACTCTGAGCATAGAAAAAATTTTGAGTGAGATGGTTGATGAGGTTAAAGAGCCAATCATGGACTGTGCTGTGGGTACATCATATGTCAAACTGAGGTGTTTGAATTTATTTGAAGATAGCAGATAGCTCCTATTTCATTTAAACTAAAATAAAACAAACAAATAAAAAACCCCCACAGGTCTCACAATGAAACATCAGGCATTAATAAAATGAGGGAGGATTTTTATTGCAAGATCGTTTCCTGACAACACCAATTCATACCACATAAATAACCTATGATTTCAAATACCAGCTTTCCTAGAGTTATATCTATTTCTATGTATAAACATTAACTAAGCTTTGCAATTTGGCTTTTGGCTTTATTATTTTAAACATCAAAGTAATACTTAGAACTTTTTTGGAATATCTATTAAATAAAAAAGGTTTCCTGTGTGTTATTTTCTAGTAAATTATGAAAAGTTCTGTGTGTCAGTCAATTGTTAAAGACCATTAACAAGTGATTTAAACTGCCATGGAGTATGCTATATAACTTTCTTTAAAAAATGCAAATATTTAAAATAAAGATAAAAGTCAAAACACATTCTCAAGATTTTCTTATCTTTCTCTAAAATGAAGCTCTGCAGATAACATGTCACATAAGCCTATAAAGTGGCCTGAGATCAGGTATCCTTTTTTGCTTTAGTGGATACCCATTCTGCCTGGGATTTCATTAAGTTTCTGCTGTAAAAATTACATCCTTTCCAGTGACTCCAGAGAGATTCAGAGCAAGCTGTGCACAATTAACAGGATAAGTACCAAGTAACACTGACCATTTTATAATAACAATTCCTATTATATCTTACTATCTCCACACTGGAGTTTAGTAAATACAGTCTTCTGATCCATTCAGGAATTTAGTTACAACAACAACAAATTATACCTGTATGTACAGACAACAAAGCACAAGGTTACATAATATAAAGCCATAGATATATTTACATGTGGAGAAATTCAGAGTTCATAATTAATGGAACAGTGGGACTAATCTATGTTTTATTTCTTTGGGTATTATTACACTACTTCTTTGTTCTCTTAGGCACAAGCTTTAATAGTCTTCCAAAAATATATATTACTATGTGTTTTCATAACATAAGTTGTTTGCAACGAGATTGAGAAGAAAGTTACTTTGAGACAAATTTCGTCTATTCCTTGAGTAGAAGAAATGAAATGAAGGGACGGCAGGATATTGGTGGTGTGTAGTGCAAGTTGGAGGTCTGAGTTTATCCACTAAAGATTTCTTAGAAGCAGGTTAAACTGTCTGTGCCCTCAAATAGTTGTCCATTGTCAAGCTTCATCAGTCCATATCCACCCATGAGCATTCTTTTTTGTAGACATTTTCTTTGCCCTTATTGACTTATGTTCACAATAAAACTACCTTGTGCGGCATGGATTCCATTGAATACAAATGGGTCTCAAAGTATGAAAATCTGAATTTAAAAATGTAGGGGCAATGTCAACAAGTGAGACAAAATAACACTGAAACTAATCCAGATCTACACTCCATGATTAGAATTAATTACGCTCACACATGATCAGATATTACTCATTCTACAAGGTTCAGATGAAATGAAGATAACCTTCTTTCTTGGGGCAGCAATAATATTTAAGCACAGATAACAAACTGTATGTAAATGTTAGGATATGAATAATTAATGAAATTGAGCAGAGCACTAACACCTCAATAGAAAAAAAGAGCCTAGGCTGAAATAAGAAGAAAAACAAATTACTAATAAATACCTAAAATATGATAAATAATAAAAGAAATTCAATTGAAAACAATAGAAGATCAGTTTCATCCATGAAATCAGAAAAAAAAAAACAGAAAAATAAACACAATAATACTCAATGCTGGTGAGAGTGAAATGAATTGGACACATTCATACATTGAAAAAAGGAGTATGAAATAATACAATTTTCATGTAATAATAAAAAATAAGATTTTAAAATTGAGAATATTCTTAATCTCAGTAAATATATCTCTAAGAATTTTTTCTAAAACATAATCTGAGATGTGTTCAGATATAAATATAAAAAGATCATTGTACTATTAATGGTAGATATGAAAATTCTACCCAACCAAAATCTACAATAAGAAAATGTTCAAATGACAATCTTTGCATTCAATGTGAAGCTTATGCTGATATTATACATGCTGTTTTTGAAGATTTTCAGCATGAAAAATTACTCATAAAATTTTAAAATGACAGAACGTCATCTGCACCGGAATGTTTCTGGCAGCACAATTCACTATTGCTAGGTCATGGAAACAACCTAAATGCCCATCAATGCATGAGTGGATTGTTAAAATCTGGTATTTGTTCACAATGGAATATTACTCAATTTTAAGAAATGACAGTAAGTTAGAACCTCTTGTATTATCATGGATTAAGCTTCAGCCCATTATTCGAAGTGAGGTGACACAAGACCCGAAGAATGGGTTCCACTTGTACTCACCATCAAAGCTTTTCTTTTGGTGTATCATTTCAAGGATGCTTCGATAACTAACACAGAAGATAAAGATAATGTCTCCCTCTGGGTGAGGGAGCAGATTTGTTTGCAGGAAAATATCTCAGTATGAACTTAATGTTGTGCAGGTGTGATAGGTGCCTCCTTTAAAATATTGGATTTTCCTAATGTTTGATCTAGATGTAGATGCTATCTATAATATTCAACCCTGAGGTATTACCAGAATTAGCTCATATGATTTATGTGAATTCCAAGCACAGAGGCTCACATACAGTGTGTCCTAAAATATGTGGGAGCACATAGTAGATGCTCAGTAAGAATCACTTTATTGAACAAATGCATGCTGTTTCCAAAATAAAGCTTTGCTCAAAAATAGCTGCCTTCTAGAGTTTTCCCTCATCTTGCAGAAGTCCAGCAAAGAATGTGATCTTTCCAAGAGGTGGTGGATGGTCCTCAGTGGAAAGCAGACATTTTTGTACTGAAATATAAAGGTTGGGTATAATGGCTCTGCTTCCAGGCTCTAGCTTAATGCTGATGAAAGTAGACCCAGAGGTAGCAGCATCTGCCACACTAGGGACTTTGTTAAACATTCAGTTTGGGTGAACTTCACTCTAGATGGGCTGAATCATAATTTATGATTGGGGGAACCCAAGATCTGTTCAATAGGATCCTCAGGTGATTTTAGGAGCAAGACTTACCTAAGTGGTTCTAAGGCTGGCTGCTTCTTTGTATCACATGAGTAGTTTGTAAGAAGTATCATCACCTTTGTCCCACTCAAGAGATTATGTCAACTGGGACCAAGATGTTGTTTTAATAAAATGCCCCAGGTAATTCTAATGAGAGGCGCCAATTCTAATAAATAACCTGGACACATTTCTGACCTGTGAGTCCAGGCTGTGGTCTATGGGGGGTAATCATGCCCACTCTGCATGTGCTTTTTAGGGATGTCTGTCTCCCATCCGCACCCCCATCTCTAAAGCAGGATTTCTGAGCATCTCTGGGAGGGCACCTAAATATGGAGGAGAAACATACATTTTGGCCTCCACGTTAAAGCCTGTTGTTTGTGAATCATTCTGGGAGCTGAGAACCACAGAGCAAAGCTCTCTGTATTTCAAAATCTTCCAGCCCTTGGTGTGCTGGGGTCACAGGAAAGGGGATGTTGCTATAAAAGGGTGTGTCAGGCCAGGCGCGGTGGCTCACGCCTGTGATCCTAGCACTCTGGGAGGCCGAGGCGGGCGAATTGCTCAAGGTCAGGAGTTCGAAACCAGCCTGAGCAAGAGCGAGACCCCGTCTCTAGTAATAATAGAAAGAAATTAATTAGCCAACCAAATGTATATAGAAAAAATTAGCTGGGCATGGTGGCGCATGCCTGTAGTCCCAGCTACTTGAGAGGCTGAGGCAGAAGGATCACTTGAGCCTAGGAGTTTGAGGTTGCTGTGAGCTAGGCTGACGCCACGGCACTCTAGCCCGGGCAACAAAGTGAGACTCTGTCT
>CAUYRT010052349.1:0-19406 GCA_963574885.1 Lepilemur ruficaudatus | reverse complement strand
TTTTTTTTTCCTTGCTGATTTGTTAGAGTTCTTTGTAGGTCTCTTTATCAGATGTATAGTTTGTGCATATTTTCTCCCATTCTGTAGGTTGTCTATTTGCTCTGTTGATTATTTCCTTAGCTGTGCAGAAGCTTTTCAATTTAATTGAGTCCTATTTATTTATTTTTGTTGTTGCCATGATTGCTTTGGGGGTCTACTTCATAAATTCTTTGCCTAAGCCGGTATCTAGAAGAGTTTTCCTTACATTTTCTTCTAGAATTCTTATGGTTCCATGCCTTATACTTAAGTCTTTTAGCCACACAATGATAATTTTTAATACACCCCCACTGAACTCACCTACATGACCTGTGCTGAAGACATCATTTTGGAGAATGAAAGTAACTTAAGTAGGTGGTAACTAATGTTCCATGTTTGTCTCTTTATTGGATTAAATTAACACTGATACTGGCACTGGGTATATAGCTGTTGATTTGGTGAATACTCCTCTATCCTGACTAGCAAATATCATCAAAAGCCATGTGCTTTCACCAAGTTGGGATAGCAATGAACCTTCTCTGTCTTAACCTAGGACTATCTAGTCTTCCGTTCTCTTAAATGTCTCATTATACCTATATCGTTTAGCCTTTTTAGAAAACGTAGCCCTTGCTTCAAAACTCACTGGCTTAAAATGACCAACTAGCTTGTTTAGCACTTGATTCTGTGGGTTTGTTGGGTGCTTCTAGGAAGGACCATCTCAGCTGACCTTTGCTGAACTCACTCATGCATCTGTGGTCAGATAGGCTGGTGGTAAGACGATTTTGGATGGCCTCACAATCACTTTTGAAGACTCTACTTGCCTCATGTTAGCTGTTGTCTTATTGGCCAAAGCAAGTTACATGACCAAGCCCACAGTCAGCATGAAGCAGACTTATCCAAGGGCACAGTTATAGGGAGGCGTGAAATTGGGACTACTCATGCAATAATCCATGATAGTCTATCCTCTGGCTTCAGTGATTTCCATTCCTCCATGTGAAAATTACGCTTAGCTCCTCCAAGACCCCCAAAAGTGTCATCTAATCCTGGTGCCAGGATTGAAGCCCAGGATCCTCTGATCTATAATCACATTAGGATGATGATAAGGTCCCTTTGGTGTGGCTCCTCTTGACCCAAACACCTGAGTCTCTTCTTTCACCTTAGGCTCATGCATTTTTTTGAAAAGGAATTCATCTAAAAAAAAAAAAAACCAATGCTGGGAAAGATTTTTTTCAAATGCTTTTTATTGTGTGATTATTTTATTAGACTCTTTGAAATGCCAACCTCCTAAGCACATCCAAGACAGGAATTATTCCTTCCTGTAGGCACAGGGAAACAGTACCATTGGGCATACTTGGGCTGCTTTCCCAGCTCAAGTTTTGGCTCTCCTAGAAGTCTGTGATTCAGGTTGTTGTAGGAAGGTGTTATCTGGGAAACAGTGCCTTCCAATGTTTTTTTCATTAATCCAAAATGAGTCCTTGACTTTCAGAGAAAAATCATAGGTCCCAAAAGAGCCTCTCTCGGTGGAATAAACCAAAAGGCTTATTCTCTTGGAAGCCATGTACACTCATTGCAAAGTGATTGAGAAAACAAAAAAGATACCCATAGGACCAATAAATACATAAAAACCAGTAAACCACTATGCTTAGTAGCTCTGCCTAGTTTACAAAGAAGATTGACTTATTTACAATTCTCTCCCCTCCACCAACAAATAATCATTTAGCCAGAGCTCAGCGTGTGAGGCACACACGTAGCATGAGCAGTTTAGACAGGCACGTGGGAACCATGAGCAGATCAGAATGGGAGGGTTGGTAGTGGAATCAGGACACACACAATGTCTTATTTCAAGACAACCTTGTCAATGAGACATACAGTGTGAGGCACAGAACCCTACAGGATCTGTGAGAAAGTCAACACTTTCTAATTTTGTTTCTTTACTCAATGTTTTTATTACAACAACGTCAACAACAAATAATACCAATAACAACAGTAATAATAATGATAATCATGAATAACTATGACAATAAAAATGATAATTGTTTACATATTTGTTTACTGTATATAGATTTATTTATATCATATGATTTATATTTATAGTTTTATAAATTTATATTATAATTTATGCATACATGTACAATTACAATAATTTATATTTATAAAAATGATTATAACAGTAATTATTGGTATTATTGGTATAATATGAACCTCAGGACCACCCACCCCACTCCATCCCACCTGATGAAGGAATTTCAGCTTTGGTTGCCCACCTGCCCTTTTGGGCTCTCTGTTCACCCCTGTAATTGGCCTTCTGGAACAATGTTGAAGTGGCCACCCTTGGACCTCAGTAACCAGACAACTGGTCAACCCAGCATCTCAGAGCCAGAGACTAAGTCCTGTTCACCACCTCCCTTGAACACTTGGTCAACCTCGCATCTAGAGCCGGAGTTTGCTCCTAGAATGGGCCAATGCCTCAGAAGTCCTTGGCCTCACATAGGCCAGAGGTAATCTAGTCACAGGTTCCCGTGACCTGCTGGTTGACTGCTGTTACATTGAAGAGAGAATGAGATGGAGACAGGCAGACTGCTGGTTGCCAAGACTTTGTCCTTTAATCCAGGATTATTTAACAGAGCTCTGTTTGTAATGACAAACAGGATTCCTAATTAATTAGCTCTTATGGTTGATTACCTTTGACTCAGAAAGTAATGTTCAAATATGAAAAGGTAGCCTAAGAACCAGGGCTACATCCCTAATTTGTAAGTATATTAATTATGGCAAAGGCAATGGTGGATAGCCAGCCTCAGAATTTGAAGTGGAAAACCCAAGTGCATATGTTTGTTATTATTTATAAAGGGCTGAAACAGGTTCTTTGGGAACCATAATATGTACTTTAGACCTTCACCTTTGACATTCATGGGAAATTTTTGAACATAATTCACAAAGGTATGAGAAAATTTTGAGTCAGATGACAGTAAACTGAAGAGGAATTAGCTGAGAATTTTTTCCAATCATATAAATCAATTTGCATTTTTATCTCTCCAGAAAGGCATGTGAACCAGACAGAAAATTCCCCCTCCACAGCAGAACTGAATAAAGGAGTCAGATTAGCATGTGGATGTCAGAAGTTATTCAACGTCACTCCTACCAGCACCACAGTCCAGCCGCCTCTCCTAGTGGTGGCTGGTTATAGACTGGGCTGGACCCTGCGTGCACCACACTGCCTGTTGCCGTGAGGCTAGCCACCACCTGCATCCTGCTGGCTCTCCTCACCTGGGGGTGGAGGTGCCCTGGGCTTACAGACTGGTTGACACAGGTCAGTCTGCTAAGGGCTTTCTAGGAGACAGCATTTGGGGAGATAAAAATAGGAACCCAGTCTTTGACCTTGGACTGGCTTGTCTGCAGGAATCCCACAGAATTGGGCAGTGTCTCTACAGCAGATAGTGAAAATTTTCCAGTTATGAGATTCAGTTCCTTAGATCCCTATGAATATTCTCTTTCTAGGCCTCTGCATAGGTTGAGTGGGATATCATTGCAATTGGAGTAGCTGGGGGACAGTCGGGGCTCTTCTCCTGGGAGGAGGAGGTATGGGTTCCTTTTAAGTTTTGATTCTTGAACAATCATTGTGTACTATAGGGACACCAAGATCAGGACCTGCCCAGAAGTGTCAAACAGAACCTATGGTGCTTGCCTTGTAATGTGCACTGGGGACAACGAGTCTCCTACGGGTCAGAAATGCTGCAGCAATGGTGTGGGCTGCTGTGCAGGGCCCCTGCTCAAGAAGTGAGAATAAGGAAACCAGTTTGCTGCTCATGGGTGGAGGACAGGCTACCTCACATCCTCCCAGGCCCAAAGCAGCACCCACTGCTCTCTGCACACAGAAGTCTGCATGAGTCCTAGGGAAGAGTAGTTGGTTGCAAATGGCAGGAGAATTGGAATTGTCCTACCTAACACAGGACATGTAAGAGAATCTTCATCCCAGGAAAGGAGGAATCTGTTTCCTTGGCTGAGACACACAAACGTGTTCCCAAGTTCCCAGTGTCAAGTTCTCTCCGGGCTTTTCATGTGTCTGAACAGTGATCAAAATCCTAAAATCGTTAAGATATGTCCTTTCTGCCTGCTTGGAGTAAAAGATGAGGGGGCACAAAAATAAAGGAGGCATTTATTGATTGCTAGTCAACACCAGGCATTGTGTTTGGTGTTCGAATACACATATACACATACAAGGCAAGCTTAGTGAGACAGATCCATGTAAATAATTACAATATAACCTGCCTGATGCTATGGCAGAGATTTGTGCAAAGATCTGCAGGAGCTCAAAGGAGTATTACTAGCTCCTGCTGGAAAGTTGGAAATATGTTTAGGTTGAGACTGAGGTCGCCAGGTAGAAAGAAGGGGCCATCCACCAGTTCACGCTGAAGGACCAATGTGTGTATAGTCTTTGGGATGAGTCCAAGAAGATGAGAACCTTTCATACCCCAACATGGAAGACTCTGGGGTCTACAGATCAGTAGGGCATACAATTATTTGGGATTTGACAGGGTCGCTACTCTTGGGGAGAAGGAAGTCAATAGGCCATAGCAGAGATAGTGAAAATATTCCAACTGAGGATACAATTTCATTTAGAGAGAAATGGGACAACTTTTACCTAGCCTCTATCAAAAGCCAGACACTCGTAATGCATAACTGTCCATGGTCACAGAGCTATTTAATGCATTAGCCAAGATCTGAAATCAGATCTCTCTCCTACTTAGCCTTGGCTGCAGAGTTCAGCTGCAGTACACAGAATTGACTCTGGGCCAAGGCTCAGAAGGCAGCTCTGTTCACCACTTTTCTGCAAAGGAAGCCCTGAGGATACCACAGGCTTAGGGACTGACACCCAAACCACAGGGCATGATTTCTCTCTTATTCTAGGATTGGACCTTCTACCGGGTTGTGTCAGGGAAGCAACAGAGACCAGGCAGTGCATGACCTGCATCAGCTCAATGGCATTTATGTTTGTGTCTTTCTGAAAATTTGAGAGGTAGACAAGAAGCTTTAAGCAGGTTCTGTAAGAATGTAGTCCTTGTTGCCTTTCAGAGGCAGGTTTCAGAGTGGCCAGGATATCTCTGTGGTGTAAACTACAGAGAGCCCCTGGGGTGCTGGTCCTCTCCAGCTAGTGATTGGAGCCAGCTCTCCACTGACAAGTTGGGCACTAATTGGTGCAAGTTCAAGCATATTTCGTCTCTCTTCTCCCCTGGTTTGGCACCCTAAGCTTGGAGTCTGATGGCCTTCAGACCTTGGGTTTGTGCTCCTTCCCTTCCCTACCACACGGTATAGCACAGCTACACAACTTCAGTGTCTCAGCCCTCCTAGCCTAAGCGGGAGAACGAAGGCACATTAGCATTTCTGCCCACATTTTTAGGGCTGCTACATTGCACAACTCCAGGGACAGCTAGACACACTGTAGTCCGTGGGGAGGGCGCCCCCTGGTGCTGGCAGTGCGTGTGCTCTGCAGCACCGTGCGTAACTGTGTTTAGCTTGAGCGTTCCTTTGCAGGCTCCTCCATTCCTCCCCTGCCTCCTCATCGTCCCAGGTATTTCCAGGGATGCCCCTCCTTTGATCACAAATAAACCCCTCATCTTCTTCCATTCTGGCTTCTCAGTCCAGCTGATCCTGGAGGCCAGTTGAGTGTGGAAACTCACCAGCCACTCCTGGCCCCAGGACACCGTATCCTAATTGCAGTATTCTTCCCCAAAACCACAAATCCCACTCTAATAATGAGAAACACATCAGGCAAATACAAATTGAGAGGCATTCCACAAAATATCAAACCAGAGGAGACTAAAGTGATGTCATATACCAGAGGAGAATAAGAAGTAACAAATAAATGCAATGTGGTATCTGGGATCGGATCCTGGAACACAAAAAGGGCGTTAGTGAAACAAGTAGTAAACATCAAGTAATGGATAAATCCACAATTATTCTCAAAAATTTCAGGACTGTTCTCTCACTAATTGATAGGACAAATGGATATAAAATCAGTAATAACAGAGAAGACTTGAGACTGAAACACCACCATCAGCCAACCAAGCCGAACTGACATGGATACGATTGTCCACCCAAGAACCGAATGGCCATGGACTATTTTCCAGGTGTACGTGGGCTATTAACCAAAAATAAGCCATAGTTTGTTCCATAAAACAAGTGTCAATAAATTTGGAAGGATTCAGGTCAAAGTTTTTTTTCTCTGATCACAATGGAATTAAATTAAAAGCAGTAACAGAAAAATATCTGGAAATTTCCCAAACACTTATTGACTAAATATCACACTTATAAATAAGCTATAGGTCAAAGAAGAAATCGAAAGAGAAATGAGAAAATATTTTTAACCGAATGAAAATTAAAACACACATGTAAAAATTTGTGTGAGGCCATGAAAGCAGCACTTCAATGGAAATATATTGCTCTAAAATTACTGTCAGGAAGGTCTTCATGTTCCACCTTAAAAATGACTTTTTAGAAAGAGCAAAGTTGAAGTGAGCAGAAAAGGGAAATCAAAATGAGAGTAGACACCAATAAAATAGAAAAAGGAATAACAAGAGGGACAATCAATCGAACCAAAAGCTGCTTCTTTAAGAAGATCGATAAAATTAATAATCCTCTAGGCCAATCAGGAAATAAAGAGAGAAGCTACAAATCACCACTATTAGGGATAAGAGGTGACATCAATATAGATTGGACAGATTTTTTTTTTTTTTTGAGACACAGTCTCAGTCTGTTGCCTAGGCTAGAGTGAGTGCCATGGCATCAGCCTAGCTCACAGCAACCTCACACTCCTGGGCTCAAGCGATCCTACTGCCTCAGCCTCCCGAGTAGCTGGGACTACAGGCATGAGCCACCATGCCTGGCTAATTTTTTCTGTATATTTTTAGTTGCCCAGCTAATTTCTTTTTATTTTTAGTAGAGACGGGGTCTCACTCTTGCTCAGGCTGGTTTCGAACTCCTGACCTTGAGCGATCCTCCTGCCTTGGCCTCCCAGAGTGCTAGGATTACAGGTGTGAGCCACAGCGCCTGGCCTGGACAGATATTAAAAGGACAATAAAGACAGACTTTGAACAACTCCATGCCAATAAATTTGATGACTTCAATTTGGAAATATCCAAATTCCTTAAAAGCTACAAACTGTGTTGGTTGTTAATTTATTGCCTCTCAGCTCCAAATTCACCCTCTTAGACAGTTTTGTAAAAATAGATCTGGGCCCCTTAAATATTTTTTTCTTTTGCCAGACGGCACTGAAGCATTGCCAGTAGAGGGCACTGGAGAGACATTTCAGGCAGAAGAGTTTTGCTTCCTGCAGCACCTGCAGCTTTAGCCATACTTGGCTCCCGCAGTGCTGGCAGCTTCTCTAATGCTTAGGGCCTGGGGTGCATGGTGGCCAGCAGCACTTACTGGCCAGCAACTTCCCCCAGCATCTGCTGTGCACTCTGACACCGGATGGTTTTGCAGCAGAGCGCCTCCAATCCCTGCAGGTGGTTCTTCCAGTGTTCAGCTCCTGTAGTGCCCAGCGACCAGTAGCACCAGCAGCCAGAAGCTTCCCCCATCACCTCTTTTGGGAAGTTTTGTAGCAAAGTGTCTCTGCTAAGACACCTAGTGAACAGCTTTTCCTGGCACCCCAAAGGGTTGATTTCCAGCAAGTTTTGCTGGTGCAGCACTGTAGTGACTGGCATTTGATGAAACTGGCCATACTTTCTCCAAAGAGGTCTGGATCTCAGCCCTGGGAGCCAAGGATGGGATGGGGGTTCTTCTTTGGGTGCTTTATCTCAGCTTTAGGATTAGCAACTGTTCCTTCTATCTGCCACTCCCATACTCTATGTAATTCTCCATACTTTTCACTAGCCAACCCCTTGTCGTTGTAAACCCCTAGGTTAATTATTCTTTATGTTAAATTTTCCCTATTCAAGTTACTATGTGGTGTCTTTCTCCTGTTTGGACCCAGATTGATACACTATCAAAGCTAACTCAAGAAGAAAAAGATAACCTAAATAGTCCTGTATCTATTAAAGAAATTGAATTAGTAGTTAAAATATTTTCTCTGTAAAGTAGGAGGCAAGGTCCTCTGCTGAGAGTGAGGACTGAAAAAAATTGAGGAAAATGCACAGGGTTTGCAATAGACCTTACGAAGAGTGAGAGTTTGTGTTGAAATTGTAGTAAGACTGCAGGGCAGATTTGGGTCCTAAATGAAGCTATTGATCAGGAATTTATGGTGGAAGCCATCCCTGTTGGATGGTGCCCAGGTGTCTCCAACTCCAGGTAGGGTCTTGCCAGCAGGTGCTATTACTTAAGGGTATAGGCAAGGGGGTTAGAAAGATGGGGAGGAAAGTAAAGAAATAAGAGAAACTGGGAAGGTGTGGGGAAGCAGTACTGATATGCAAACCATGTGACTAACTGGTATGAACATCTGGGTTTTATCTCATCTGCTCTAAGGTCTTATCTCCCCATAAACAGTCAAGGTTGAGGGAAGTTGACCTTGATGGTGGTACATTTCCTACAAGACAGAGGGATGGGAGGGAAAGTGAAAGCTCGTTGGCACATAAGAGCTGGCTCCAGCAATGTTTTGGAATGATGACACAAGGACTATGATTTTATTGCTTCTGATTTTATTTAGGAAGAAGGATGAACACCTTTCAATGGCGCTGCAAGGGAAAAGCCGTTTGTATAGGCAATAGGTTTCTTAGGCCAAGCTGACTGCCGGCATGTCTTCCGCCGGCCTTCCAGTAAGGCAGGAGTCAGCACGGTTATGTAACCGTGATGTCACCTCCTATGTAAGACCCATGTGATCATGCCTTCGCTTGGCATGTTTCCACTGTTGTGCTGAGCCATATGTAAGCGCTCGCCATATTCTCGCTGCGGCTGCATGCCCCCCAACAATGAGGAGTATGTCTCATCTGCCAGCTGCCGCTGGGCTCTTCTTTCGACTCCCAGAAACTGCTCCAAGTCCCCCTCTGGCTGCAGAGCTCCCTCCCCGCAGGCACCCAGTCTAAAGACAGTGCTTGCCATCTAGGGGCAGGTTGCCCATCTCCCTCCCAGCACCAACTGGTGGATTCCTAAATCCTGGGGTGGGGGGGAAGAGTTTCAGATAATTTAGAGGGGATTCCATGGGGCATGAGAGGCAGATTTGATAGCGAGTGCCAGTCTCCTGCAACATGCTGTGCTTAATAAAGCCTCCTGCCTGATTTGCCTGACTCTAGTTTTGCTACTTTCCAATTTATTCTTCATGTTTTAGGGTAAATTTTTTCTTCTTTTGTTAATTTTTTTTATTTCAGCATATTACAGGGGTACAAATATTTGGATTACATATATTGCCTTTGCCTCACCCAAGTCAGAGCTTCAAGCATGACCATCCCCCTGACAGTACACACTGCACCCATTAGGTGTGAATACACCCATCCCCTCCTGCCCCTCCCACCTGCCCTCTTTTGTTAATTTTTAATTGCACAAGTAATATATGAATGCCTTCCCCTTACTGTAGTCTTATTGCAGACTAAAGACCTCTAGACTACCTGAACCCCCCCCCAACCGCATCTTACACTATTCCTAAAAAGTAATGCTACTATTATTTGGGAAGCTATTGTTCCAGAATTTCTCTGCATTTTTATGCATGTATATGTGTATGTATATGTGTATATACAAATACATAAATATTTAGTACTACCTTGGGGAGGAAGGAGAACAGATATGTTCCTTAGCAGTGTCATACAATGTAATATAATGTTTAGACCTAGGTCCTGATGCAGAGAAAAAGTGTTATAGAAAAAAAATCATGAAATAGGAAGACAAAAATATGTGAGTTCAAATCTCACTTAATAGGTCTGTAACCTTGAACAAGCTATTTAACCTTGCGGCAGCTCAGTTGTGATGCTTAATAAATAAAACACCTGCACAGATGCTCTGGAGTTCCTTCTCCTCATCTTTATTCTCTTTCTCTCTCTATCACACACATTCTCTCTCTCTTCAATAGATTTCATTCATTACACTAAGGAGATACTTCCCTTGTCTCAAAGAGCTTGTCTGGGAAATCGGCCCAACACCACACATGGTCTGTGTTTTTTAGCAAAGTCAGCTGCTTGGAGGAACCTAAGATTGGAGATTGCTCCCTGCTGTTGCTGATCTTGAACTCTGGCCCAGCTCACTGTGCGGGAAAGTATAAGTCTCAGTTCCTTTGAGGTTGCTGCCTTGTCTCCAAATGAAGTCTTGAATGAGCAGCGTGAAGTTGGGTGGCTTCTTCCTCCTCAAGGTCCTCCTCACCCTCAGCACAGAGCTCGGTGCTGTCGGTAAGTCCAGGCGAGGACCCGCCCCGCTTTCTCAGAACAAGAACCAGGAAGTGGGAAAGCCAGGACTGGGAATGTGCAGTGCAGGGGGTGTGGGGGAGAAGGAGAATGGCTAACATGGGAAACAGTCCATGTGAGGAGACAAAAGGCACACATCTGGACTACCACCACTGTCACCCACACCAGCGTCCCTCTGTGTCCACCTGTGTCCTCTCCCCCTTGTCCAAGGCCAGCCCCTCCTCTGCACTCTCCAGCCTTCACCTTCTGCTCTGACCCTGCTCCATTTGCCATCTCCTCTCTCTCCAGCAATATCCAAATGATATTGGGGTGAAATAACGTGTCCTCCGTCATGCAGCTACTAAGCTGGAGTCAGTATCTGAGTCCAGGTGATCTGGCTCCTGAGCTCAGAGGCTTACCTGCTATAGTCTCCAGATCTGGTGCAGGATGAACAGGTATAGGTAGAAGGACACATGCTTGTCATTCTCATGGTGCCCAGATTTATCCGGCAGTCCCTGCCAGTAACCACGACCTGTGTCTTGTGCTCTACTTTCAGAGAATAGTGAGCAGTGGAGCTGGTATTTGGAACAGTTGAGTACTCACCACTCATTGCTGGTAATGACCTTCTCACATTGCAAAGCCTCTCATTGGGAGTAGGAGGCCTTTGGGTGGGGACAGTCCCCTGTATACAATTGTTACGCTCTTTGTCACCTTCTGAAGAGATTGTATAAGATTATTTGTGACTTTATTGACTCTCCCCTGGCCAATGTCTCTTTAGGCAAAAATTGGTCACACATTCAGCTTCTTGATCTCCGTATGGAAATTGTGAAGGTCACATACAGTTACTGACAGTGATACTGGCGAAAGCCCTGGAATCTCTTCCTGGCTGCTTATGATATGAAATACGGACAGGTCTCATTCTTCTCTATTTATTTTGAAATATTTCCTTAATGAAATAACATGTTTGCATGAGCTGTCTATAAGTGCCCTGCTCTAGGGAACAGAAAGACATGCAACCCCTTTCACAGAAATTCCTAACAGTAGCTGCCAGTTTGAGGTGTCTGTGCCAGAGGTGTGTATGTGTAATGTATACATATATGGTAATTTAGTCTGTCCAACTAGGTAGAGAATTATGACCCCCACTTTGCAGAGAAGGGGTGTGAGACTCAAAAATGGAAATTAGTTTTCCCAAGGTCACGCTGTTAGCAAGTAGCGGAGCCAGATGCAAATCAGCTCTGTCGCGCTCCGGGGTCCTCTCTCTTAGCCACTGTGCTATACTCGCACCAGCCCCATGTTCACAGCCTCGGAGTGGCCTTAGTAAACAGCCTGCAATAAACACCACATGCAGTCTCTCAACTCTCTTAAAACCAAAGTTACAGCTCTTGGTGGATGACTCCTACCTTTAATCTGATCGAGCTCTTGGAATCCTTGATAGCAAGTGGCTTAGCCCAAAGCGGTTGTTCTCCACTAGTGAAATCTTGATTATTAGTGCCATGCTAGATCGAGCAGAATTCTGTGTCCTCAAATCTCATTTATCCATACCCACGGAGGAGTCCAAATTATTTTCTAAGAATTTGGACCTAGCCTGACAGTAATGTGCACTAGTCAAGAGCACTGTCTTTGGAGTTTGATCTTGGTTCTGCCGTGTAACTATAATTTTGGGCGTGTTACTAAACCTCCCTGTGGCTCAGTTTCCTCATCTGTAAAATGGTGATAATAACACCTGTCTGTACTGGAAACCATGTGGGGTGTCTTCCTAATTACAACAGCTCCCTAAATGCTTCCTGCCCCAAAACACACCTAGGGCCCTCAGCAACTTTGTACTATCAGTTGGGGAGATGCCTGACTCAAACCTGGCCGATCAAATTGTTACCCTGAGTAGTCTGCACTTGAAATTAAGAAAATCTAATACTTTCTGGACTGATCTTAAACCTGACGGTTCAGAGGTGGTCACATTCCTCCCACCCTGTGGTTTGTGAAAATGAGGAAGATGGTCAGCTGAGAGGGAAAGAGGACATGGATGTGAAAGTGAAGCAGAGGTGACGCCCTTGTACATTCATAGTAAATCCCCACTTCGGCGATCAGAGTCCTACCTGACACACGACCTCACAGCCTTGTTAGGAAAGAGCTTAGCCTGGAATAAAGCAAGTGCTCAATAAATGGCATTTTTGAATTGCTGTTCCCTTGGCCCACACCTGGGGTGGGCTTCCGTTCAGGCACAGGTCTTACTGAGCTTCTTAGTTTCCACAAGAGAAAATAAAGTCTCCATAGGTGCTATAGACCAACAAAGCTTCAATGTCTATTTAACTGGCAGCACAAAATAGCTGCACCCCAAGTTAAATCCAGGGAGAACAGTCATGCACCAGCAACTGGGGAACACTGAGGGTGGCTGATGCTTCCTTGGGTAGGTAGCAACCCAGTCATTCCTGTTAAATGCAAGCAGGATTACCCTTGGTAGCCCTGGGGAGCCAGATGACATTCGCTTTTCACTTAAAGTTTGTTTGTATGAACAAAGACAGACATTGTGTTTGTCTCTTATACCAACACGGTTGCAGTTTAGCGTTGATTTGTTTACCTCCATCTCCCTCCACTAGAGTAGATGCCCCATAAATACCGTGCCTGCCTGTTCACACCACATTCCCAGCATTTAGCACAGGGCATGGCAGACACTATGAGTCAGTAAGTAGTTTTCAAAAAACGAATACAATTCTTTATTCACTAACATTAATAGTTGCCTGCAATCACACATCCAGGAAGCGGCCGTGTGGAAGTTTATCCAGCTCCGAAGCTGTGTCCTGTCTGCTGTCAGTGCTCTTATGGAGCTTTCACCCCGGCAACTTAAAGACCCTGCTCAGGGCCCTACGCAGGCCCGTCTTCAACCTCCTGCTCCCCAAATCTCTTCCACTCTCCCATTCTTCTCTCCCCCCTACCATTCAGTCAAAACGCCCATTCATTTATCTTTCTCTCTCTACCATGTGTTCACTTAATAATTATTGAGGGTTCTAGACATCCATTATTGAGCACTAAAGACAAAAGATAAATCAGACCACATCCTGGTCATCAAGATATAGGAGAAAAGTATAAAATAATGATAATAATAATTACAACATAGTATGATAAGTCCTGTGACGAGACAAGTACTAAGAGAAAGTTATTCTCCCAGGGATTAGGATTGAGGAAAGTTCTGGAGGTGATATTTGGGTTGGGCCTTGTTAGCTAAAAAGGATTTGAACAGGCAGAAAGGGTAAGAGAAAGGGAATTTCAAGTTTAAGGAACAGCTTGAGCTGGGTTACCAAAGTATGAAGTATTTGGCAAGGTACAGCAATCAGAGCAGCTCAGAGTGCCTGGGTGGAGGGGTCAGGGAGTGAGGAGCAAGAGAGGAGGCAGGGAAGACAGCTGGGGTCCCCCTGCCAAGACTCTGAAGGTCCCACTCAGCTCTGAGTAACCCAAATGGCAGACTGAGCACATGCTTAGGGTACCAGCAAAACAGGGCACCTAAAATAAAATCAGAAATGAGGACAGTACAAAGAAATGAGTTTAATTCCAACATACCTTTCTGTTTTGTGCGATTTCAAAAAATATTTTCATTTCGGGTTTCAGCATTTTTAAAATTTGGAATTACATATTTGGACTGTCACTGTAACTTTTCAGTGTTTAGGGTCTCTCAAGGTTTCTATCAATCGGGCTCTGGCCCTGTTATACAAAGTGGACGTCAACCAATCTTAGCTTTGGGTCAGGTAGAATTCAGTTAAGGCAGTTTGCAAAATGGCCTTATGAGTGGTCTATAACTGTACCCTTAACCCACCCAGGAGTACTGGTGATCTGTGAGGTCAGTTGTTCGCCCAATGGACCTCTAACTGGAAGCACCTCAGGAACAATGACAAAGGAAGCACAACAGGAAGTGTGTCTTCCTATAGCCCCAGAATGAGGAACCAGGACCCCTAGTGAAACAGCAAGTGCTCCACTTTTGAAAGGGAAGTCAACTCTATAAAGTGGCTTAAGGGCCTTTATAGGGCCAGGGGCCTATAAAAAGGTTGCAAACTGGTCCTGCTACCACCAACCAGCCCAGGCATCCCCCTAACCTCACATTAAGTAAGATACCTTGTGGGACAGTGATCATGGCCCAAAGTTATACACGTCCCCTACCCCACCAACTTCCTGCCACCACTGGGGAAGGAAGAGAGCATATCTTCCCCTCCCTTCCCGGCCCCCACAACTAAACAAGGGGAGTGTGTGTTTCAGAAATTCACTCATCTAGATTAGGAGTGTCTACAGAAGTGAGAAATGACTGCCTCCCCAACCCCACGCCCGTCCCAGAGCTGCAGGATGAGAGACATCGTAGAGGAGTTTAACATGTGTAGCGGGAGTCTGGGTTCTCAGAAATGAAGCTGGATGGGGTGAAGTAGGACTCTATCCCAAGAAAATTACGTATATCACAGAGGCAAAGACCACCGTACCTGCCTCGGTGCCCAGCAGCAGAGAGAATCAGAGCAAGGCAGTGGGAGGCTGAGGTCACCTCTCTACTGCCAGCAGGCCACAGGGGAGCACCCCTGCCGGTTCTCCTACCACCTCTCCCTGCCCTCAATTCCAGAAGTGCTAGGCCTGGAGGCAGGGAGGGGAGAAGTGAAAGAGCAGACTGCACCCTTGCTACCTAGCACCTAGCTCCTACATTGTCATTCTCTAAGGACATATTCCTCATGCCTAGCACGTGCCTGGCCCAGAGCAGACATTTAATACACTGAAAATGAATGAGTAAATGAAAATACACAATAAGGCCGGGTGCAGTGGCTCATGCCTATAATTCTAGCACTTTGGGATTCCAAGGCGGGATTATTGTTTGAGGTCAGGAGTTCGAGACTAGCCTGGGCAAGAGCAATATCCCTGTCTCTACAAAAAATAGAAAAATTAGCCCGGCATGGTGGCACATGCCTGTACTCCCAGCTACTTGGGAGGCTGAGGCAGGAGAATCACTTGAGCCAGGAGTTTGAGGCTGCAGTGAGCTATGATGATGCCATAGTTTTGTACAACAGAGTGAGACCCTATCTCAAAAAAAAAAAAAAAAAAAAAGAAAAAGAAAAGAAAAGTAAAGAAAAGGAAAGAGAAAAAACAATAAAAGTTTATGTCCGTTGCTCCACCCTCCCCATCCACTGCTTTTTCTCTGTCACGTACAACTTTCCCAGTTTAGGAGGCTTCTTTGCTGGTCAGAGGAGGGTGTTCCCTTGGCGCAGAGCCTTGCTTAGGTAACGTGGCATTACCCAGGGTACATATGGTGGGTGGGTGTTCTCCAGAAATGTCAGTTTCTGGGTAGGGCTTGGGCTTCCACAGTCCCTAGCCCCGCCCCTGGCCTTGCAGTGGGTAGAAGGGTATAAATTTCGGCTGTTCTCAGCCCTGCTGCATTTTCACCAGAGATTTCCATCAGCAACATGAAGTTGGCTGGCTTCCTCCTCCTCGTGATCCTCATCGCCTTCAGCCTACAGGTGCAGGAGCTTCAGGCTTCAGTGAGGCCACTGAAGCTTCTGGGTGAGTCCCATGCTTTGAATGAGGGAGCCAGGAAGTGGGACATCAGGGACCAGTGTGTGCAGGGAGAAGAGGGGAAGAAAGGAGAGAAGGAAAGATCTTTAAGGAAAGATCCTTGAACTCAACTCCCCGGAGCAGAATCTCTCTTCTTCTGCCTCCGCTTTCTTCTCTCTTCCCCCTGGGTCACTGCTCCATCCGGCTCTTCACTCCTCTCCTCTCGGCCCCTCATCAGCCACCCCTCCAACTCCCGGCATCTCCCTCTCCCCAGCTTCTTCCTTCTTGCTGCAAATAGATTGTATCACCGAGAGAAAATATTTTCTTAATCTGTTAAATATGAATCATCTCAATCTCTTCTTTTCCTTTTACCACTACCATTCTCAAAGGAGCAATCTGAATTCTTTGCCCCATCACTCGTTTTCCTCAACCCCATGCAGACTGACTATAGAATCCACCCCTGCCCCATCACTCTCCTGAAACTTCTCTCCCAGATCCTGTTGACAAATCCCTTGACGCTCCTCAGCTGCCAAGGCCTTTAACCTCTGTAGCATCTGACACCGTTTGCCACCCCCTCGATCCTCAAACTTTCCTAAATTCTGGGTTATCTTGCACCATATTTTATTCTCTCTAAATATTATTGGATTCAACTATGATCTTCTCTCTTCTTCATGTTCCTTCCCCCACACTAAACTGGTTGCCAAATACCATCCACTCTTTGAAACTGTCTCTTGTGTATGTTCCTTCCTTCCCTTCCGACCTCTCATTCCCACGCAATATTTCCAGCCCTGATTACCCCACGCTTGGGCCATCGCAAGAGCTTCCTGCAGCTCTCCCTGCCCCTCTCTTCTCTCTCCCTCCTGTGGTTTGCTTGCATATTGAATCCTGGCCCATTCTATGCTCTCACACCAGAATACTCTCCCCAAGCAAATGGCAACAATATCTCTCTCTCGGACTGTCAAACCAAATCCAAGCTCCTAAAGTCCTTGAAATCTGCTAGCCCTCTGTAACGTTGTTCCCTGGTTACTTTTCCTGCTTAATTTCCAGCTGTGTCCTAACACTTAACCCAACCCTCACTTTGCCATTCCTTCTGAATTCCTCATGTTTCACAGGGTGAGGAGTGAGGCAGAGGAAGCACATAGGGTGCAAAATTGCAAGAGGCACTCACTGTCAGGTTTGTGCAAGGGCCTCCTTAAACTGTATGCCCTAGACGCCCCACTTGCTTCACCCTAATCCAAGCTCTGTTGCATTTTCCCCTTGTGAACTTTTGCTAGTAATTCTTTTCTCATAACCCTCCACCATGCCCCTCAATTTTGTCTTAAAAAGATTCTTGCACTTCAAGACTCACCTTTTCTGATTCATCTAATTGGAAGTAATGTCATCTCCTCTGAGCCTCTTTAGTCCTTTGGAGATACCTCTCTCAGGCCACATGTCCCGTACTGCTTTTTTTTTTTTTTTTTTTTTTGAGACAGAGTCTCACTCTGTTCCCCAGGCTAGAATGCCGTGGCGTCAGCCTAGCTCACAGCAACCTCAAACTCCTGGGCTCAAGCAATCCTCCTGTCTCAGCCTCCCGAGTAGCTGGGACTACAAGCATGCACCACCATGCCCGGCTAATTTTTTCTATATATATTTTTTAGTTGGCCAATTAATATCTTTCTATTTTTAGTAGAGATGGGGTCTCGCTCTTGCTCAGGCTGGTTTCAAGTGATCCTCCCGCCTCGGCCTCCCAGAGTACTAGGATTATAGGTGTGAGCCACTGCGCCCGGCCCAGATAATTTCTTTCTATTTTTTAGTAGAGACGAGGTCTTGCTCTTGCTCAGGCTGGTCTCAAACTCCTGACCTTGAGCAATCCTCCCACCTCGGCCTCCCAAGTGCTAGGATTACCGCGCCTGGCCTCCCATACTGCTTTGTTTTTAGCAGCACATGCTGACCCTAAATTTAAGTCTTATCTCCATTGTTAGACTCCAAGCTGCTTGCCTTACATCTTTGTACTTCCTGAATAATTTCCTCCATGCTTTAGACATGGTAAGAAATCAACACATATATACTTAATGTGCAGCCAAACTGCTATGAGTAAGGGGTAAGGGGTCTTCAACCTTCTCAAATCAATAAATCAACAACAGCTACTAGAAGCATGGAGGGATTTCTCTGAGGTCCGCAAATATGTTGTAGACATCCCACCAGTCCCCCTTCTCACACCCTCAGATACTGCTAATCAATCACAGTACTCTTTCTCTATGAGCCTGGACAACGTGCCTGAGTATTCTCGACACGTCATCGGATAGCCACCTCTATTGACACTGGAGAATGAATCTCATTTCCCCTGCTGGATGCAAGGGCCCCATTTTACAGATGAGAAAACAAAGTCCCAGAAAGATCCAGAGACAGAGTCAGGTAAAGAAATTCCCATTAATAGCTGAGTAGTCAATCAAAGCACAGCACTCATTCATCCGGATCTCTGCGTATGTTTTGCTAGAAGCCCCTGTGAGGTCTTAACCAGCTTTTTGTTTTTTCCAAAATATTACGGGAGTACAAATGTTTTTGCTACATGGGTAGCTTGCATAATGCTTAAGTCAGGTCTATTAGTGTGCCCATCACCCAAATAGTGTTCATTGTACCTGTTAGGTAGGTTTTTACCCTTCCCCTTCTCCTCTTCACCTCTTCTTGATTTCCAATGGCATTTTCTTTTCTCTGTGCCCGTGTGTGCCCATCGATTAGTTCCAAATTATCGGAGAGTCCATGTGGAGGTTGTTTTCCATACTTTTCTTAGGATAATGATCTCCAGTTCGATTCAAATTGCTGCAAAGGACATTAATTTATTCCTTTTATGACTGAGTAGAACTGCATGGTATACATATACCACATTTTGTTAATCCACTCATAAATTGATGGGCACTTAGGTTGACTCCACATCTTTGCAACTGTGAATTGTGCTGCAATAAACATTCAAGTGCAGGTGCCTTTTTGATAAAATGACTTCTTTTCCTTTGGGTAGATACCCAGTAGTGGGATTGCTGGATCGAATGGTAGGTCTACTTTTAGTTCTTTGAGGAATCTCCATGCTGTTTTCCTTAGAGGTTGTACAATTTGCAGTCCCACCAACAGTGTATAGCATTCCTTTCTGCATCCACACCAGCATCTATTGGACTTTGGACTTTGTTGTGGCTCCACTTGGGGAGGAGAAGTGAACACAGAAGACAAACAACAAACGACACACACACAGAGACGATACAAGACTGCAGCAATTCCTGCTTGCAGCGACTTTATTTTTAACACTGTTCTTTTGGCATCTGTCCCAGTCTACCCCAGCTTTTCCCACCACTATTTTCTGTTCCCAGAATGTTTTCGTCTCAACATGGACTGGTTCTCACTGCTCTGCCTCAGGGAGTTGACGAGTGCGTCTCCTCCTTTGCCCTTTCCCGATTGCGGGTCAAGGCACCTTGGCTTGTTTGCAAGTCACAAGGTGTCTTGAGGCCGATCAACAAGAAACAATTCGTGTGAGAACAGGTGTTCCGAGAACTGCTTTGTTCAAACATGGCTGAGAGATGACCCAGTGTCCACTACAGACTTTTTAATAATAGC
>CAUYRT010052348.1:0-75666 GCA_963574885.1 Lepilemur ruficaudatus | reverse complement strand
GGTGGATGGGTGGGTGGATGGATGGAGGGGTAGGTGGATGGGTGGGTGGATGGATGGAGGGGTAGGTGGATGGGTGAGTGGATGGATGGAGGGGTAGGTGGATGGGTGGGTGGATGGGTGGGTGGATGAGTAGCGTGGTGTCTAGACAGATGGATGGGCGAACAGATGGAAGGACAGGTGTGGGGGTTGGTAGTTGGGTGGGTGGGAGGCAGGTCCGTGACTCTGACATCGTTAGCAAGTGTATGGTGCCACTTCTGCCAGATAAATGACAGAGTGAGTTATCCACAGGACTCAGGGCACGCGGAGTCTGCAGCCAGCAGGGCAGCCGGAGGGTTCTCTGAGATACCATCTATGACTTGGGAAACCAGATGGATCATCCTGAGCTCTGGGAGGAGGCCGGGGAACTGTTTTAAATGTCAAGATGTCACCCAGCTGTGCGATCGGGGCCTGACATTTGTCACGTTCCTGAGCATTTGTTTTAGTGACTAATTATTTTCCATCTTCTGACATGGCTCCTTGGGAGGGGGACAGAGGAGCTTGGCTGGAAGCTGGAGATCTGTGCTCTCTCCACACAGCTGAATTCACTAACAAGCCAAAAGTGAATTAGTCCCAATCTGCCAGGTGTGGGGCAAAACCTGGAGGCCCAGCTCCCAGGCACAGCCAGGTGCTGGAAGTCCCTTCCGTGGCTGACTGGCACCTGCAGAGAGTCCAGGACAATCAAGCCAAACACAGGTGAATGTCTGAAGATGTGGGGAAAGGCAGGTTGTTGGCTTGAAGGTTACTTGTCCCTCTTGAGGGTCTGCAGTCACCATGAGAGTAACATTCCCCAGGGAGCTGCTGGCCCAGGAAGCACGAGGGACGCAGCCTGGAGCCCAGCCCGGCCCTGTCCAGCCTAGATCAGCCGAATCCCAGCCCAACTGTAGGCAAGCAGGCAAGAAAATAAACGCTGCTTGTTCCGTGCAGCTGGGCTTTCAAGGTTGTAGCGCTGTAAAAGTTGCCTGACGCAGGAGTGAAACCAGCAGAGCTTTCAGGATCCATCAGAATGTTTAATGACGTGCCCTTTGACCCGGTGTTCTACTTGGGGGAGGCCAGCCTCCCGAAACGCTCCACATCAAGATGCATGCACGATGAGCCTTAGACAGACTCCTGCTCGGTGACAGAGGTGTCCTGCCCACGCCACTTGATGGATGGACCAACCAGGCATTGAGCTGTCCAGCCGTTGAGCAGCTCACACGGGGGTCACAGGGAAGGGACTGGGAAAACCTTTGTTGCTGCCCCACCCGCCAGGCCCCCAGCCCTTGCTCAGTGTGACAGCTCCCAGGATAGAACAGCCCGACAGTGGCACGTGTGTGGGCGGTGCCTGGCCTTTCTGCGGCCACAGAGCGCTGACTTGAGACAGGCTTCCAGGCTTAGCGCCTTTTCCCAGCAGGACCTGCGGCCCCACACAGGCAATTCCCAGCCCCATAGGGCCGCCGGGGGTCCAAGCCTGTCCAGGAAAACAGAATGTCTGCAGAGAGAGTGACTTCCCGTGGGATTGGACTTCACGGTTTTCCACTCTCCCCCAGACAGCCAATCCCTTTTCACCAAAGAACTGCATTTTTCAGACTTTTCCCTTTGCCCCCCATGGTCTTCTACTGGCCTGTAGGATTGGGTCGTGTGGAAGCCCCGTGGGTGGGAGGATGGCCAGAGCCGCAAAGCGACAAGGGCTTGGCCGCTTGGGTCTCCCGCCTCGTTCTTCAGCCACCCGTGAAAGACCGGTGGGGGACAGAACTGAGTCCAGCACAAGGCCCCGCAGACACCTCCACAGAGACATGCGTCTTGTGTCGGGGGGAAGCCCAGACGGAGTCTGAGAGCTGGGAAACAGATCTGTTTGCTGGCTGTGCCCACTCGCCTCCCGGCTCATCTGTCCCTGTTCGCTGGGTGCTGATGACTCTCTCCGGCTGGAGCACTTGCCTGGTTTGGCAAGACGCTGAGTCGAGAAGTGTCCCCCTGCCTCGCCCCTATTCCCTGGTGGAACCGTCGTGTGTCCATGGACGTTGGTGGCAGACACTGCTGTTGGAGTCGGGGTGGGGGTGGCTTCACACGGGGCGTTGGAGCCATCAGGGTCTCTATGCCCAGCCAGGATCACAGGCCTCTGGCCAGCAGCCTGTAGTGCCCGCCCCCTCACGGCGAAGGGGTGAGCCAAGAAAACTGCGAGCATCCACCAGCCCTGGGTAGCTGCCGGCCCATCTGGAGGGAACTGTCCCCCACTCCCAGCCTCTGTTACGAAATCCTTCCGTGACAGTTAGTGGACGTAGGGCCTGTTCCTTTTTACCTGTTACATAGTATTCCACTGTGTACCTGTGGTGTGGCTGCCGTGATGGGGGCGGAGGTGGCCATCGACTGGGCCAGCGTGGGCACACGACTGATTGTCCGCAGGCTGCTCAGTGATTTACTGAGTGCCAGGCATGGAGCCCTGCTCAACTGGTCCAACAGCATCTGCCGCAGGGCAGAACACACTCTGTAGCAGGGAAGGGACAGTGTTTCATTTTCTTCTCCAAACAACCCTACGAGGTAGGTACTATTATCCACATTCTACTGGGGGAGGGGAAATTGAGGCACAGAGAGGCTAAGACACTTGCCCAAGGTCACACAGCTACAAAGTGGCAGAGCCAGGATGCTACCCCAGGCCTGAGTGATCCCAGAGGCCACCCCTGTAGCCACTGCCGCCCTCTGGGAGACGCAGAGAGGGGGACGGCTGCCGAGTCACGCCCAGGGCAAAGTACCCAGGGACAGTCGCCCTCCCCGCCCGCACTGCACAGCAGCCTTCCGTAGCCAGGGTGGGTCTCTGGCTGCTGCCAGCGACAAACAGCTGAACCTTAGCGGCTGGATCCAGAGCCTTTGGCTTTTGGTTTTTTGCTTTTGCCTGAAATAACCAGATAATTACAGCCAAAGCGCGTCACTCAGCTGGAGTTGCAGAAGCCCATTTCCTCCCTCCCGGACTCGGTCTTCCTGTGGGAAGCCTTGGCTCTGCTGTCCCCCACGCCAGGGTGATCACTGTCAAAGCCTGGACCCGAGCCCCAGCCTCCGCTCTTGTTCCGCTGTCCTCAGAGACCCGTGGCCTGGCGGCCCTGGGAGAAGCCCAGAAGGGCTCTGCCTGTCCCCTGGTGCAGGGGGTGGGGGCAAGTGTTGCCAGCTGAGGTCCTCCCCGGCTCCATCCTCCTGAAGGCCAGGCTGGGGTGCCCCCGTGGCCGGCAGCTCCTGGCAGATGTGTCGCGAGAAAGTCCCACGTGCTCGCTCCTCTGCGTCCTGCGCTCCCGGGCTGGGCTGATGCTGATATTTACATTCCCAGGCAAGGCTTCAGCCCGTCCCTGTGGCTCTCCTGGGCCCAGGGTGTGGATTTGCAGAGCGGGATGTCGGGAGACAGCTTGGGCCACAGGAGATGGCGGGTGGGGAATTCGGCCCAAGGCCTGAAATAGCAAAAATAACCATAGTGATGATAGTAGCAATTATTCACCAAGCACTGACTACATGCCAAATGCTGGGACAAGTCTTTCCCTCTTTCCCAGTGCTCCAAGGCAGGTGTATCATAGTGTTACAGGGTTACAGAAAACAGAGGCAGAGAAAAATAAGGGGATTGCCCCAGGTCACACAGCTAGGAAGTCAGGTAGCAGGGGAGCGCACTGAGCAAATGTAGCTTGGGAATTCAGAAATCAAATGCCCACAGGGGCTGGGAAGCTTAATGCAAGCAGCAAAGCCTGGGGAGTTTAAGGCATCAGGGAGGGGCGGGGACTGGGACCCCCCGGAGGGGGGTAGGATCAAGAGTTCGAAGTTGAGTAGGTTAAACTTTCTCTTTCTGAGCCTCAGTTTTCTCATCTGTAAAATAGGGATAATAACCATACCATACCAAACTTTGTTGTGAGAATTCAATGAGGGAACGTATGACCAGTGATTAGTAGAGTTCCTGGCATATAGTAGGTCCTCAATAAATTATACTTCGTTCTTTTTTTCTTTTTTCTTTTTATGAGACAGAGTCTCGCTTGGTTGCCCGGGCTAGAGTGCCGTGGCGTCAGTCTAGCTCACAGCAACCTCAAACTCCTGGGCTCAAGCAATCCTCCTGCCTCAGCCTCCCAAGGAGCTGGTACTATAGGCACGCACCACCGTGCCCGGCTAATTTTTTTCTCTATATATTTTTAGTAGTCCAGCTAATTTCTTCCTATTTTTTTAGTAGAAACAGGGTCTTGCTCTTGCTCAGGCTGGTCTCGAACTCCTGAGCTCAAACGATCCTCCCACCTCAGCCTCCCAGAGTGGTAGGATTACAGGCATGAGCCACCACGCCCAGCCTCTACTTTGTTCTTATTATTGTTTTTGTTGTTACCAACAGGTCTGTCTACTGGGCCTTGTGGAAAATAAATAAGACACAGTCCTTGTCCTCAGATAGCCCATGGATCCGTTGGGAGGGACTCACTGGATTAGGAGGGAGGATAAATACTGTCATTCCCGTTTTATGGCCGGGGATATAGACTTTGCAGTGTTATAAAATGTGCCTGGGATGAGCTGACTGGTTGGTGGCAGGGCTCTCCCAGCTACACCCTGCAGGGACTGTGGAGGTTAGTTAGTAACTAGAAGTGTCACTCCCTTTGGGACCAATTCAGCAGAGAAATTCTGTGACTTGATCTTGTACCCAGGACCAGCCTTTGGCAAGGGTCCAGCTGAGCTCTGTGCTGGTGGCTCCGAGCTCAATCTGGCCTCACCTAGTTCCCTTCCATCCTCCTGGGCTCTGAAGCCTCCCAGGGCCCTTTCCGGCTTTGAACTTGAAAATGCGTCTGTTGAAAGGAGCCACATTGGCATGAAACGGCTGAAGGAGGCGTAGGTTAGCAAAGCTATTTTCCAGATTAGTCGCCAAGCAAAAGCTCCTTCATTCTCAGAACCGTCTGGGGGCTGCTGGGTGCAGAGTTACTCTTGCCAATAGACCAGGGCGCGTCTGCCTGTGGCTGGTCCACGTACGGGGGCGGGGTGGGGAAAAGAAGGGTCCCCCTCGTGACCTGGCTGGGAGCCTTCCCAAGGTGGGCAAGGATGTTTCCAAAATAGCTTTATGATGATTGATGGGGCTATTAAAATGTATCGGCTAAATAATGTCCCCATTTGGAGAAGCTCAGGCTTGAAGCATGTCTGATGGCCCCGAAGTGGCCTGCACGTTGGGTGTGAGGACTCCGATCGGGGCCTGTATGGTTTCATCACAGACTCTCTGGTGACCACTGTTCTGTCTCATAGACAAGGGGTGAAGGACCCTCAGAGGGGAGAAGGGCAGGGGTCCGGGGCTGGGAAGACTGGCTTAGTCTCAGCATCAAGGAACTGGTACCAACCCAGGCAACGCTGGGCTTTGGGTCTCTTCCCTCACCTCCTCTGATAGTTCAGTGTCTGGGGCACAGGCACACCACTCCCTCCTCGGCATCTTGTCACCCGAGAGATGGTTTTCCTACGACGACGCATTCCTAGGAGCATAGGTCTACTTTTTGTGAAACCAACCAACCAACCAACAAACTGACAGGTCATCATCATCCTGAGTCTTGACGTGACTCTTCTAGCGCATGTGGTGGGGCGTGACTCTGGAAGTATGAACAGATGGGGTTTTTGTTCCTGGGGTTTCTTTGTCCCCTTGTCCCCTCTGTTCTGCCGTTTCGTACTCATTGCCTTGGGAGGGGATGACTCAGCAGAGACTCTGGGAGAAAAGGACAAAAGCTCTTGGCTTTGGAGTGTTGAAAAGCCTCTTCTACCTAGAGGGCCTGTCGCCAGGTGGCCGAGAGTAGGTTGAAGTCCAGACACCACCTAACCCCTCCTGGGGGGTTACTTGGGTCACCACAAAGCAGGGAGCTCGTTCAGCATCTCCATGGTCACCGTACACCGTCAGTACACGGGAGCCACCTGGGTTGTCCTTCCTGTGCACGGCTGGTGAGGATCCTTTCTTGGGGGTGGCCAGCACACTGGGCCAGAGGGGACCCTCCAGCAGTGTCCGGAGGGCTCATCCAGCACCTTCCACTCATCTCACTTCAGCCCAGGTGCAAACCACAGAGATAGCTTGGAGCCCTGGACACCTGCTGGGGTGGCAGCGATGGGAAGGAAGGAGACCCCCAGCCCCCACCCCCCGCCCACTGGAACCTGCCAGGACGCACCTGCCCAGGTGGGACCGTGGTGACCTGCACAGCTCTCGGGAGCTCCTTAATTGCCGAAGCTCACAGCAGATTGAGGGAGGGGTAAGATGGGCCCTTTGTGGGGTCATTTGGGTCCTTAGGACTGACTCTAATCCCACCTTTGTCTCCCTCTTTGGAAAGCTTAGCAGGGTGCAGTGTGAGAAGCCCGTCTTCCTTCCTGCCTTGCAGAAGCTCTAGGGACCCAGCCTGTTTTCCCAGCCCTGCCAGCTCCCCTGGGGACTTTCCTTCCCAGCCAGGCTGCCCTCAGGGGTGGAGTCTGCCAGCTGCCCGCTGCCTGGTCCTCCTCCTCCCCTGCCCCCACCAGCAGTCCACAGGCCTTCGCATTTCAAGAGTTCATTGCTACAGGAAACAGATGGGTGTAACAAAAATAATAAACAGTGAGGATTTCAGAGGATCTGGAAGCTCGAGTCATGGCCTCAGGCTCATCTTTAAAGACTTCCTTCAGAGATGGGGCCCCACGATGACAGCAGCCACTGTTATTTGAGCCCCTGGGGGTGGCCAGGCAGGTACCCAAAGTATTGAGAATTGTCAGTCACTGGCCTGGTTTGTGATCCTCACAGCAGTCTTGTGACAGGAGGGTGTCATTACCCTCATTTCATGGATGTGAAAATTGAGTTCAGAGAGAGGGCTCAGCCACATGACTTAGGGAGCCCAGGGCAAAAGGAAAATTCCGGCCCCTAGTTCAAAAGTTAGAATTTCAAGATGGCAAGAGCAGAGCATTAAACCAAGTGATGGCCCCGCATGACAGCCCAGGACTCACACCCATGGAGCTGGCTTGATTGGAGATTAGACAACTTGCCCCGGGACACCCAGCTAGCGGGAGGCAAACCCAGGTTTCAATACAAGGTCTAGGACAGCTTTCGACTGAATTTTGCTGCCTCCCTGGTGTATAACTGCAGACACCCCCATCCCCTCCCTCGAACCCTCCATAGCTTGGCTGTCACCCTTTTTTTTGAGACAGAGTCTCACTCTGTCGCCTGGGCTAGAGTGCTGTGGCGTCAGCCTAGCTCACAGCAACCTCAGACTTCTGGGCTCAAGCGATCCTCCTGCCTCAGCCTCCCGAGTAGCTGGAACTACAGGCATGCACCACTATGCCTGGCTAATTTTTTCTATATATATTTTTAGTTGGCCGATTAATTTCTATTTTTAGTAGAGACGGGGTCTCGCTCTTGCTCCGGCTGGTTTCGAACTCCTGACCTTGAGCGATCCTCCCGCTTTGGCCTCCCAGAGTGCTAGGATTACAGGCGTGAGCCACCGCGCCCGGCCTTTCACCCTATTTTTATGCCTTAAAAATAATAGCAGAAAGTAAAGCGTGACTTGAAGACACCAACGCTATACAAGCTCTGATGTCGCTCCAAGAAGCCTTTTGGCTCTCGCTAAAATGGAAGCTAAGGGGACAATTGGGCATTGCCGGCCTCCGTTCTCCGCTCAATTAACTTGACAAGGAAACATTTTTGAGACAGATGATTCTCATTTTCAATGCAGTTTGAAAGCCCCCAGGGGCAGGAAGACACTCAGGCTTGCTGACTTCAGGAAGTGGTGTCTTCACTCCAATTTACTTGAACTTTATTTTAAGAGACCTCAGCCTGGCTCAGCCCACAGAGGTGAGCCTCCCCAGTGGGATATGCATAATACAGGGCATAATGCACAGCACACGTGTGATGCCGTGTCTTAATATGTGGTTGTAAGAACATATATTTGTATCTTATTCTGTCATCGCAGTGGTTCTCAGTGCAGTGAGCGACTTTACGCTCCCAGGGGATATTTAGCAAGGTCTGGAAGACGTTTTGGTTGTCACAGCTGAGGGGAAGCTGCTACTGGCTTCACGGGCAGGGTCTGAGGACACTGCTCCATGTCCTGCAAAGCACAGCGCACTCCCCGGACCCCAGGAGAGAATCATCCAGCCCCAAACATCAGTGGTGAGGTTGAGAAACCCTGGCACGCAATTGTAATTAATTTTGGTATTTTTAAGGCATGAAATGGACAACTGAGACTGGAACCCCACTTCGTGAAAAAAAAGATTTACCCCTAGGAAATACATGTTTGAGTGTTGCTGACTGAATTTATGATCCAGGTGTAAGAGCTAACTGGGCTCCAAATCAGCAGACAGGTGGAACCGCAGACAATCTTCACAACTACCCCCAGGAAGTTTAAATTCTTGTCTCCGTTTTGCTGATGGGGAAACTGAAGCTGGAGGAGAGAGAGAGCTAGGGAGGGGCTTCCTGGAGGTGGGTCTGATGGTGAGTCAGGCAGAAGAGCGTGGAGCTCATTTGCCCGGAAAGATCCATTTTTGTCTGTTGGCACCTCACCAGCTGGGGTCACGCCACCAACTATAACGAGGGGGGACCCACACCCCTGCCTGTGGCTCCAGAATCCCCCCTTGCATTTGCTCCCGGTGGATGCTGTTTTCCTGCCTTTCATCCACCCCATCCACGATGCTTGATTTTGCTTTGAGGGAAGCACCCTCCTCCCAGGAGCTTGGGACAAAGTGACCCCAGACTCTGAGTCTGGGGATGGAGCATGCAAACCAGGTGACAGCGGCCAGCCTATGAAGTCCCCCTGGCTGCAATGCTTAGCTTGGGATAGTCACATAATCCAATGCAAGCCAAGAAAGGTTTACTGCCCTATTGCCACCCCAGACGACCCAGCCTAGGGAGGCTGTAAACCATCAGAGGCTGCCATATAAAATATGGGAGGCCCAGCTAAACTTGAATTTCATACAAATGATGAATATTTTTTTAGTATACGTATGTCCCAAATATTTAGTGGGGTATATTTATACTAAGAAAAGTCCTTCTTAGATTTTAAAAATACATCCTGTATTCTTATTTGCTAAATCTGACAACCCACAGAGGAAGCTAAAAAGGAGATGGCTCTTGGTGGCATCATGTGGGCTCTGACTTGACCATACCTAAAGCCAAACTGCCCATGACCTTGTAGACGAAAGATTCCTAAGGAGTTTTCTGGACCTTCTCGAGGCCTTGGCCTTAGGAAGCTTGGAAAGAAAGTCTCCTAAGGGTGACTGCACTTCCTCCTGCCCTTCACGGTGCTCAGTGTCCAGGGACAATAAAGTGTGTCTGGATAACGAGGCTCTGAAGGCACATCTCCCTTCAAATAACTACCTTCATTTTTTTTGAGCATCGGCTGTGCCTCAGACACTGTGCTGGAGCTCTACCTTACATGACTTTTCACCCTTCAAATGTATTTTGAGATAGGAAACATCACACCCATTTCACAGGTGAGAAAGCTGAGGTCCAGAAAGGCAACTTATCCTTTACTTCAGGGCACAAGCTGAGAAAGTGAGAAATGGAGAACCAGGTCCTCATGACTGCAAAGCCTGTGCTGGTTTCTTTACAGCTTGCCCCCTCTCGGCCCCCACACCTCGCCTGCTGGTCTGGCCCTTCAGGGGAAGGGGAGCCCAGTGTTATCCATGACCCTGCTCTTCCTCTTTCAGCCCCCGAAGACCTCGCTTAGCTGCCCACCTCTGGCTCGTAACAAGCCGCTGAACATCTGGAAGCCCTGAGAGGCCGTTTCTTTGACAGCCTTCGATTTAAAAGCTCATGGAAATTCTCCCCCAACTGCTGTGCCGTGAACAGCCCAGGTACGCAGGCCTCTGGGGGCCAGGAGGGGCTGGCGACATCTGCTTCCCATTACTCCGGGGGGAGGGACTTCACCACCAGCCGCTGGTAACAGGAGCCCCTGGCCTCCGATTTATGGCCCATTTGGAATGAGGCCTCAGGAGCAATTACTTGTTGGATGGAGCCAGGCCGGGGCTGGAGCTCTGCAGAGCAGCAAGCAGCGCCTGGCCAGCTGAGCTCCCTGCACAGGCAGACGGAGAGCATCCAGCGGGTGCCTTCTTAGTTCCCCGTGACCAAGCTTTTACGGATCACTGCCTGTGTGCCAGGCACTCTTCTAAGTGCTTCATGAATATTCACTCAGTTAAGCCTCCCTATGAGGGAGGTGCTATTATCATCCCATTTTACGGTTGAGAAACTAAGGCCCCCGAAGAGTCTATAGCTTGCTGCACTCATGTAACCAGGAACATAGGCTCAGCCGGGACTGGAATCCAGGCCCCAGAATCCACGCTCTCAACCGTTATCCTGCCCCACAAACAAATGATCTTTAGAGCATGGTAAATAGGACCCCCAGATTCCCGGCTCAGAACCCCCAGATTCCCAGCTCAGAACCCCCCCGATGGCTCCCATTGATGGAATGAAACCCGAAGTTCTTAAGCCATAAAGACCTCTGTGCTCTCTTCCCTTCACCCCTCTACCTGGCCACCTTGCCCCTACCTGCTTCTTTTTGTTTGTTTCTTCTTCCTTTTAAACACTTTATTGAGATATAATTAATGTATCATGAAACCCACCCATTTCAAGCGTACAGTCCAATGGTTTTACTATATTCGCAGACTTGTGCCATGATACCCACAATCTAATTTTAGACCATTTCCGTCATTTACAAAGAAACCCAGTCCCCATCAGCGGTCACTCACATTCTCCCCTCCCCACGGCCCCTGGAAGCCACTAATCTGCTTTCTGTCTCTATAGATTTGCCCATTCCAGGCATTTCGTACAAATGGACTCATACGATGGGTGGTCTTTGTGACCGGCTCCTTTTACACAGCCCAATGTTTCAAGATTCATCTATGTTCTATCACGCGTCAGTATTTCATTCCTTTCTGTGGCTAAGTAATGTTCAGTCGTAGGGGTGCATATTTTATTTATTCGTTCATTGGTTGGTGGGCACTGGGGTTGTTCCCACCTTTTGGGTCTTATAAGAAGTGCTGCTGTGAATGTTGGTGTATTTTGTACGGGCCCTTCGCTTCCTTGGACATGCCAGGTGTGGTTGGTCCCCTTGCAGGGCGTCTGCCCCCGCCGTCCCCGCCCCAGGGTGCCGTTCCTCCAGGTCCTGCTGTGGCTCGGCCGCTCCCTCCACATCTGTGCCCACGCGTCACCTCCTCAGACTCGGCATTCTCCCCCCTCCTCTGCTTTGGCTCTCTTAACTGGCCTTGTCACTCCTGGAAATGACTTTATGCACTTATCGATTTGAGTACTGGATTCCCCTCTGTCTCCCCCCGTTGTGTGGAAGTTCCATGGGAGCCGGGACCTCCTTGACCTTGTGCACGGCTGGACCTTCAGTGCCTGGCGTACAGAAGGCGCTCAATCCGTAGATCATGAGTGAATCAAGGAGTGACATGGAGCACCAATGACTCGCCCCAAACAAGCACAGGGCTTCTAAGTGGTGAGCGAGACAGACTAGTGACTCTAAATGGTGACAGTGCCACACCCGCCCTGTCTCGACTCAGTCTCTCTAAGGCCCCTGCAAGATTGTGGGGGAGGGAGACCAATCATCCAGTAGGAAGCTGCCGTAGGAAGCAAGGGCAAGGTGGCCGTTAAGAGGGGGCATGCTGGCTGGAAACATCTGGGTTGTTATTAGCTACCCATGAGTTCAGTGATCACGAACAACCAATTTTATTTTCTTGTGTCTCAGTTTTCTCAACTGTCAAACGGCAGTAATCACGGTGCCATCTTTACTGGATGGTTATGAGGGTCAGTTGACATAATGTGGGTAAAATGTTCTTCAACATATGTCTGCTGTTTTTATGTGGACGAGCGAGGACAGGCGGGTAACTAGTCTGGAAGGGGAGGTGGGAGGAATCAGTGACGGCTTCCTAGGGGAGGCGACATCTAAGCTGGGACCAATAGGAGGTGGCCCTGGGGGACTTGGCATCCTCCTCCTTCTCCACGTTCAATTCAGGGCTCCAACATACCAGGGGAAGACTCCAGGCAGCCCTCGCGTCACCCTGCCTCCCAGCTGGCGAGGCTGGTGTCTGGGGAGGCTCCCGGGAGAAGAGGCGACATGACGTAGTGCTTGAGCTCAGGGTTCAGGCCAGATGGGGTAGCCTGGTGTTGAAATTCTCTGGCTTCCCTCTGGCCTGTGTGTCCCTGGCTGTGTGCCAAACCTCTCTGAGCCTCGATGTCCTCATCTGTAAGTGGGGATGATGAGAGCAGCACCAGCGTCAGAGGGCGAGAATCCAGGAGCTGACGCTGGGGAGCGCTTTGCATATGGTGAGTATCAGGTCAATGTCAGCCCCAGCACGGGTGGATCCCTCTCTGTCCCCAAGTGTCTTCCCAGAGCAGCAGCTAAACAGGCAACCAATCTGGAACCCGGGCTGCTGCTTACAGAGCTGCAGCGAAGATGGGGAGGATGGAGCCCAGCTCAGCCCTGTGCCCGCTGTGTGGTTTGGGGAGGGTGAACCCACCCCGCTGAGCCACAGGGAAACTACCCAGGGGCGAGGGGGAAATGAGATAAAGGAGGTCAAGCCCTTGCTGCTTTCTGTCTCCCCAGGAGTCCCTAAGAACGTTCCCCAGCCTCCTCCTCTGCCGTCATCCCTCTCCCAGGGCTTAATTGGGCGGCTGCAGTCACTCGGCACTTAACCTTCTCCCCATCTGCCCTCCAGGGAGAGAATTAACGCTAATCCCCCAGCCGCTTCCCTGTCTGTCAGGGAGGTGTCAGAGTGCAGGGACGTGGAGCCAGCTCGCTCAGGCCTCCCAAGTAGCACAGCCCAGCTGCCGCGCTGCCCCGGGCTCCCCAGATGCTGCCCCGGGCTCCCCAGATGTGCCCACCCGAGTCCCTGCCCCTTTGTCCTGAGCAGGGGATGGGGGGAGGCAAGCCAGTCAGCGAGCCACCTTCCTCCTCACCCTTTCCTGTCCCTCTCTGCCCAGCACTGCCCAATGGAAAGATAATGTGAGCCACATACATGCTTTTAAATTTTCTAGTAGCCACATTAAAAAGAAAAAGCAGATGAAATTTTAATAATATCCTTTATTTAACCCATTATATCCTAAATATGATCTTTTTAACATATAACCAGCATGCACAATTTTTAACAAGATATATTATGCTCCTTTCGGCATAACCAAGCCTTCCAAATTCGGTGTGTATTTTACCCTTTTATAGCATGTCTCGATTCAGATACTAAATTTTCATGGGACTTGACCTGCACTTAGATTTCATAAAATTTACAGTTGAGGAAGTAGACTCACCGACCCAAGTTGTTCCAGACCCATATAAACGTTTTCCAATCACTGAATAGAGTACGAGTGTTTTAGCTTAAATGTAAAATAATTACGGCCGGATGTGGTGGCTCATGCCCATAATCCCAGCAATCTGGGAGGCTGAGGCAGGAGGATCACTTGAGGCCAGGAGCTTGAGCTGGACTGCATAGCAATACCCTGTATCTACAAAAAATTAAAAAATTAGCTGGGTATGGCGGTCATGCCTGTCCTGGCTACTTAGAGGCAGAGGCGAGAGTCCACACCTTGCAGACTATTGGGGGCATGAAGGGACAGTGACAATAGGGACAGCTAAGGGGAGCCCTGAGACATGGGGGGGCAGCTAGGTGGAAACAGGAGGGACAAATACTCCAGGCAAAGGGGACTGCCCATGCAAAGGCCTAGTGACAGAAAAGCTTAGACCCTAACACCCCTCACCCCAACAACACACACACAGACACACACACACACACCGTGGCCACACAGTAGCTCCACCTTGCAGGAATCTGAGTCAGGGAACCCCAAAAGATGGGGGTGGAGAGGTAAACGGGTCAGATTACAAAGGGTCTGGTAAGCTATGCAAGGAGGCTGGACATGATTCGAAGATCAATAATGAAGAATCATAAGCCAGAGGGTGACTGCTTTAAATTAGTGTTCTAGAATGATCGCGTTGGCCACATTCTGAATAATGGAGTGGGGAAATCTGGAGCCAGAGATAACAGTTAAAGGCTATTGCCAAATTTCAGGGGGAAGCCGATAGTGGCCTGAAATGAGGAAATGGCAATGAGTAAGGAGAGAAATGGAGGGAGGCCAGGGTCTAGATCCGGGTGAAAGGCCATAGAGACTGACTCCTGGAGGAGGGAGGGATCGAGGGTGACCTCAGCTTCACGCTTGGAGCGATCGCATAGGCTGGCGGGGCTGCCATGGGGTGGGGATGCTGGGTGGGGAACGGTGTGGGAAGAGAGACTCGAATGTTCGGGCTGGATGATGTGTTCGGGCTCCTCGTGGCATCTCACGGTGGCAACATCCGCCAGGCAGGCCACCGCGTGGGAAGCTGAGGAAGAGGTGCAGGCTGCAGATCGGAAACGTGAGTCACAGCCGGAGGGACAGGACCCGAGTCGGGGAGCCGCAGCAGTGCCTCGGGGAGACAGCGTCAGACGAGGAAAAGGGACCAAGTGTTCGGTGCTGGGGTGGGTGTTCGGATCAGAAGCCGGGAGGCTCCTGGGTTCTTGTCTCTGCCACCCGCTCAGTGGCTGTGTGAGTTTGGGGCATTCACTTCTCCTCTCTGGCCTTCGTCTTCCCCATCCACAGAGTGCTGGCATTTGGACAGGGTCTGTGGTCTGCTACTATCCCACGGAGCCCTAGGAGTTCTCGGGAAGTCCTCCACGGCGGGGGCTGAGGTGGCCTTGAGTGGCTGTGGCTTGGGACTGTCGCTGCCTTGTCAAACGCACTAGGTTCCCTTCAGTTTGTTTTGTAATTTGACCTTCTGACTAAGCTCTGATTTGAAGAGAGGTTTCCATGACTCAAGAGTCTGGTGAGGGGATGACCTCTCATGCTCCATCTGGCAGAAAGGAGAGCCACACCAGGCTGGGAGTTTCCCTGATGCTAGGAAGAGTAACGTCTCCATGAGTTGGAGGGAATTAACAGCTACAGACCTTAGAGTGCTGTTTGGTGCAGGCTCTAGATCTAAAGAAAACCTCATGACCATTGCACCCCGGGGTCTAAGTGGACTTGTCTGAAGGGTTAGCGTCACCAACCCAAGTACTCCAGAGATGACAAATGAGATTCATCTCCGGTTACACTTGCAATTGATGGTCAAGTTGCCTGAGGCTGCACCGAGAAGGACTCTCAGGCTGGGTCTCCGTGAGAATAAAGTGCTGTGATCAATTGGTAATGTCTGCTCTGGGCAGCAGCTATGTAGTAGTGGTTTGTGTGCCATGCATCTGCTATTATAGCTTTGATCTAATCTTTGCTTTTAACAGGGACATAAACTCTCATCCTCTTCATAGCCCCCGGCTGCTTTGTTGTGTGATCTCTTCTCTCTCCTCCGTTTGTTGTTGAGTACTTCAAAGGCCTGTCCTGGCCCACTTCCCAGTGGACCAGTCACTTCAGGAAACGAATGGGCTGCTCTCTGGAGGAAGCGAGATCACTCAATGAGTTCCCATTTCTCCAGAATTAGATGGTTAGTCATGCTGAGGAGGGGCAGTAGGTGGGTTCAGGGCCAGAGGAGCACAATGCTTCTTTGCTGGGGCCCCAGGGTGTGGGCCTTGTTCTGAAGATATCCCCGGCCGTCTTCAGGAGGCTCTCGACCCCACCCCTCATCCACTGGGGGACTGCCAGCACTAACAGTGGGGTGGGGCAGGGGTAGGGAAAGGGCACTCCACCACTTCTCAGGAAACTAAAAACCCGCCATACTCTTTAACGTTTTAGAAAAGTAATCCTCATTACATAAACAAATCATGTTTATGGCAGAAAAGTTGAAGAATATGGATAAGCAAAAAAGAAGAAAATAAAAGATACCTACCACCCCAATACCTAGAGAAAAGCCCTATTTCAACCAGCTGGTGTAGACTTCAGCAGCTTGGGCACCAGTTTCTCAGAATAGACACTGGGTATAGCCCCGGGGTTGCAGGGGGCCCTGCTGTGCCAGGCTTTGCCCCTGCGGGTGTAGCTCTAGGGTTCCTGGGGGTGTGGCCAGCACAGGTGGGGCAGTCTGCATTTTGTTAACAACTTGAACTAGCACTTTATGGATGTTTATCAGTGGTGTCTATCTCCACTCCTCCAAGGGCATAATTAGACACTGGCTGGGTGCAGGCCTGGGCCTGGGAATACTGCTGATGGTTGGAGTTGGGAGGGGTCCCATTTCCTAGTTAACATTCCTATTTGCATTTGAAGCTTTGTTGCTCCTGGAGGGTGAGTTGGCCCACATACATCCCTTTGTCTTTTTTTAAATTCACATTCCCCTATCCCCCACAACAGGGACGCAGGGGTTTCCTGGGAGAAAAGAATCTGAGATGCTGGCCTTCACTTTGGGACGCAAGGGTAAAGACAGCCTCAACTTCTGGGCTAGGCTGGCCTCAATCAAGAGCGGATAGTCAGAAGGGACCACAGGATTGTAGAGCAGACACTTACCATAAGGAGAGAGAGAGCGTGGACAGGGGCCAGGACTCAGGTGGCTGGAGGCGAGGGTCCTTTCTGAGCATGGCTCAAGGCTGGTACTAGAACCCTCCTGATGCAGCCATTCTAGCTTAGTGGGTACGCCCCGGGGGAAGGGTGTGCCCGGGAATTTAAAGGCTCTAGCACTCTGGAGCTTAGGCAGCATTGCTGCCGGGCCCTTCTCAGCTGCAGGAGCCTTACCACCTAGATCTGGAGGGACAGGAGGTCTCCCCAGATGTAGTGCCCAGCTGGTAACTGCAGATCTCACACAGCACGATCAGATCAGGAGGAGCAGAGAAGGACATAGAACCAGCTGCAGCTGCAGCGTCCAGTCTGCGGGGTTTTACTGAACTCCTCTGTCAGCCGCCAAAGATGCTCAGGACTTATTTGACAAGTATTAAACTTAGTGGTTAAGAGCACAGATTCTGGAACCAGACTGCTTGGGTTTGAACCCCATCTCTACCACTTATTAGCTGTGTGACTTCGGGCAAGTGACAACCGTTCTGTGCCTCAGTTTTCTCGTCTGTAGAGTGGGGGACACGGCACCTATTCTGGAGAGTTATGAGGATTAAACTAATTAGCATATGTAAAATTATACATAACTGATGGTTGTAATTATTTGCTGATGCATGCGTACATCCATGGGTGGTCTTGAAAATGTAGGATTTAGAAAGAGGAACTCTGGGAAAAGCTGGACATTCTTGTTAATTTGGAAGGTGGGGCCTTGAGCAATTATATTTCACAGAAGTGGTTCTCAAACCTGAGGATGCATCAGCATCACCTAGAAGGCTTGTTAAACCACAGATTCCTGGGCCCCACCCCAGCAGGTCTGCAGTGGGGCTGAGAATCTGCATTTGCACATGCTAGGGTCCCCCGACCACAGTTTGAGCAGCACTGGGTCTGAATACCGTTATAAGGCTATACCTTTGTTCTCTCAGACGTGAAACCTGCTGCATGCTGGTTACACTGTTCTTTTTACTAAAATGGGATCTTCCCTAACAGTTTGTAACCAGGCTGTAAACTTGACAAGGGCGGGGGCCGTGACCTGACTCACTGGGGTCTACGGAGCATCTGACACATAGTAGGTTTCCCATAAAAACCGGTTGAAGGAAGGCAAGAAGCATGCTGTTTGCACTCAACGATGTTCTTGTGTACATTTTCCGTGTTAATAAATATTCTCCCACAACACTGTTTGGTTGGCTGCATAGTTTCGCCTTGTATGGATGTAAGCGAGGGAACAGCTGGAGCTTGCTGGAACAAAGAGGAGGAATGTAGCCTAAGGAGGCAGAATGCCTCCGTGCCTGGAACCAGGGTCCGAAGGAAGCTGAGAACTCAAGGAAGCATCTCTCCCTTTGTCTCCCATCTGCGTCTTTCTGCGACTGCTTTGTTCCCTTTCCCTGGCTTTTGGTACTTGTCTGTCCCCGTGACATCCAAGATGGCTGCCTGTACCTCCCGGGTCCCGTCGGTCTGCCTGCCCCTTGCTCCCTCTCCTAGTAACCCCAGCAGGGACTCTGATTGGCTCTTCTGGGCTCAGGGGCTTATCCCTCATCCAATCAGGGAGAAGGACCACGTTCAAATATGGCTGGCAGGTGCCCTGAGTTTGGTGGCGGAGGGGGGCGCACGGTGGCCGCGGTGATCCCCAAATGATCCATTCCCAATCGCCTCCCATCCATCTTCTCGTCTCTCCACTTAAACTTGATTTCAATTTCCACCTGGCGACCAGGACTTGGTTTCTGTGGACTCTCTGGGCTCAGAGCAGGGATCTGGCTGACTGAACCCGATGTCGCGTCCATAGCGACCATGGCACGTGGCAGCGTCGCGGGTTCGCCTTGGAACGTTCAATCCGCGCAGCGTGACCTCAAGGGAGGCGGGAGGTTTCGCCCAGCCAGGCCCTGGGTAGCACCAGCAGGTCTGCCCATGATCTGACATGCAGCTGAAAAACTAAATACAATTAAAAAGGTAACTCAGGCCGACTGTTTCGCATGGGCGCATGATGCGTGCTAAACTCAGCCCGGCGGTGCCAAAAAGCAAAATACATTCCTGGAGTTGGTCTGTTTTCTGCCTGCGATGCATTTGCTTGTTCCAAACAAATATATTTGTCAATGCAACACAATTAGGGAGACTGAGCCAATCAGGCCATCACATATCCAGAGAAGCAGAACGTGGCTTCCACACGCCCTGCTAGACAGAGCCAGGCCAGGTCTGACTACGTTAGGACCAAATCAGTCATGGCCTGGGCGAACCTCGCCTTTCCCTCCGGGACAAGCTTCCTCACCTCTTCTCGTTCCTAAGAGAGTTCAGCCTTTTTTGGTTCTTCTCAATGTTGCTCATAACCCTTGAAGTGCTCACTCCCCTCCCCCCCAGTCTTTCATATTAATTTGCTGTTGCTTCATCTTCTTTTTTCCAACAGCTAGAAACTACTGCTGACATACACAGTTTTCAGAACGAGAGCCTGCCAAATGGGACTAATAATTAGTTTTGATAATAATAGCTACCATTTATTGCATGGATGCCAGGCATTTCACATTCATGGTTTCTCCTGATTCTCACAACAGCCTGGGGGTATGCATGACTAGTTCCACTTTATAGATGAGAAAACTGAGGCTCAGAAAGGTCAAATGGCTTGCACAAGGCCAGTTAATGAGTGCTGAGTTGAGATTTAAACCCTGGTCTTTCTAACACTTGGGTTTGTATTGGGACAATTGCTGTTAACTCAAACCTGGCTTTAAACAATAAGAGGATTAAATGGCTTTTGTGAATTGATAACCCAGAGGTAGACTTCAGGCAAGGCTTGATCTATCCTTTGTAGGCCAGGATTAATCCAGCCACTAGAATGATGTCTTCAAGGACCTGGCTTCTCTCTCCTCTGCCTGCTTTTATTCTTAGGCTCCACACCATTGGGATCTATAGACCACAGCTCTGGGCTCTCCTGTCATGAAAGAAAATAACTACAGCAGCTATATCTTTTAAATTCTCAAGCCACATCAGCCTAAGGAAGCACCCATGGAAGAGGGAGGAAATTCTACTCTCAAACACTTGGTATCCCATTTGTCTGGGTTAAGTTAGGTGCCCATCCTTGAGCCACAGGACCTGGCTGAAGGACGTGACATGATGATTGGTTTAGACTGGTCAGGGCCCTCCCTGGAGCTGGGGTTGTCTCATGAAAGCCTCATGGCTGAGCAGGGGGAGGAGCAGAGATGCTAGAGCAAACCTGGGTGCTGTCATCAGATAGGGGACGACTGAAATAGTGAGCCAACTGGCCTGGCGCAGACACTGACCAACCAGAACAGGTGCTGGCCACGAAGACCTGTTAGCCATTTGCTACTCAAAGTCGGCTCCTTGGACAGCAGCAGCGGATCATTGGGGAGCTTGTTGGAAATGCAGAATTTCTGGACCCAGTACACAGAATCTCCCAATATACTGAATTGGAATCTGCAGTTGAACAAGTTCTCTAAACCTTTAACAAGATTTAACAAAGTTTGGGCAGCACTGATTTAGCAGAGTGAGGTGGCGGAAAGGACAGGGTTCTGTGTCCACACATAGGGCTCCTATTCAGGCTCCATCACTTGCTAGCCGGGTGACGCTGGGCATGGGCTGACACCACCACCGTCCCAAAATTGCTGAGCAGGGTAAAGGAAAAACATTACAGTGTACCTGGCACGTGGTGGGTGCTTGATAAACATCCCTTCTCCCCACCCCAAATGTTTAGAAGTGGGAAACCTGTCTTAGTCCATTTTCTGTTGCTATAACTGAATCCCCAAGACTCGGTAATTTATAAAGAAAAGAAATTTATTCCTTACAGTTCCAGAGGCTAGAAGTCCACAGTCAAGGAGCAACATCTGGTTGAGTGCCTTCTTGCTGGTGCGGACCCTCTGCTCAGTCCCCAGGCAGCGCAGGGTATCACACGGCTCATGAGACACAGCCAAACTGATTTTTTTTTTTGAGACAGAGTCTTGCTCTGTTGCTCAGGCTGGAGTGTAGTGGTGTCATCATAGCTCATTACAACCTCAAATTCCTGGGCTCAAGCAATCCTCCTGAGTAGCTGGCACTATAGGCATGTGCCACAATGCCTGGTTTATTTTTGGTTTTTTTATAGAGGCAAGGTCTTGATCTTGCTCAGGCTGATCTCAAACTCCTGGCCTCGAGTGATCCTCACGCCTTGGGTGCCCAGAGTGCTTGAATTTCAGGCATGAGCCACTGCGCACGGCACAAACTGATTTTTATAGCAGACCCATTCTCAAGATAACTAACATACTCCCTCAACAACCCATTGATTCATTCATCTGTTACTCCATGAATGGATTAATCTGTTCACGTCTCTCATGATGAATCACCTCCCAGATGTCCCACCTCTCAACATAGCTGCACTGAAGACCAACTTTTCAACCCATGAACTTTTAGGGGACGCACTGAAACCACAGCACTGGCCCAGAGGTGTTTCTGCTTGCCTAAGGTGTAGAAATGGATCTCTGGTGGCCTGCGGGCTGGCCTGGGGCTTGGCTTTTCTCAGCATATCAGGGATCCTAAGTCCCAGCTGCACATGGGAATCCTCTAGGGAGTTGGAAAAAAATCTTGATACCCAGACATCACCCCAAATCAACCCAGTCAGGATCTCTCAGGGGAGACTAGGCGTTAGTACTTTTTCAAGCTCCACAGGCAGTTCCTATGAGCAGCCAGTGTGGAGAACCCGGGCCTCATACCTTGCTGCCTTCAAGTGATTCAGCTGCAGGAAGGCTCTGCTTTGAACACCAGGCTCTGCTTCGAGCACTTCTGGGTGGCTGACGTCTTCGAACACGGGGCGTGTGCTCTGATATGGCTCTGTCCAGCTTTGCAGAGGGACTCGTGCTGACGGGCTCTGGCTGGCGCTTCTCACACAGCTGCTGGAGCATCAGCTTTTGAGCCAGAGAGCCAATGGGCATGCCCCGGGGCCTCGACTCGGGGCATTCAGCAGGCGAGGTGGGGAACAACGACCCTCTCTGCAACTCTGCACCCCAAGTATGCAGATGTATGCCCATGTATGTCCTGGACCCCTGGGCATCTGGTGAAGACTCTGGACCTTTCTAGACCCTTCTCAGAAAACCTTATTTTACATAATAAGACTAAGGAAAGAAATAGCTTTGAAATGTAATTATCAAGATATTTTAAAAAATAGATATATAAAAATAAATAGCTCTATGTGTCTCTTTAGCAACACATTAAATAACAAGATCCAGCAGTGAGTCTCATAGCTGCCGGGAGTTTGAAGCAGTGATGAGTTTGCATAATATTTTGAGATGTCTGCAACCGACTGTCCTGTGAGAGAAAAATATCTACAATTTCTGTTGTCAAAAAAGTCACAGGTGCTGCTAATCCTACTGTGGTTTGTTGTTTGACTCCTTGGGTTCCGTGTCCCCAGGCTAAGGACCCTGGGGCGGAGGAATGAGGATGGGGCAGGCCACTGGCCGCAGCTGTGCTATGGAAGGTGGGTGTTCCACTGGGCAGGGCGTGTCTCCATTGAAAGATCCAGTCCATTTTTCTCCTAGGTCCCGGACTCTGAGGTTTGGGGTCAGGGGAAGTAGGGAAGGGATTCAGAGCATCTGAGCAGAGCATGCCAAAATTCTCATCCTAGACACTGGTTTCGTAAGCCAGGCATGCTGGCTTAACCTCTTTGGACCTCATTTTATTAATCTGTAAAATGGGAATGCTAATGCTCCCCTTGAGGGTTTCCATGATTATGAGTGACAAATGCCTAGCACAGTGGCAGTGAACTTACTAGTTAAGTGTGCTGGCCGTATAACCTTGTGTTAAATCCCTGGCCTCTCCCAGACTTGCTTACCACATCTGTGAAATAGACGGCGAGCACCTGCCTTATTGTGAGGAAGCAGGGCCTGGCCCCGGGGGAGCGTTTAGTAACTGACTGTTACGGCCATGACATCAGAGCCTGGCGCGGGGACAGCCTCCCATCCACAGTGGCTGTGCAGCTGAAGGCCTCAGACAGCCCACAGGACTTTAAACACAGAGGCTTTGGACACTGCTTCTTTGGCCAGAATTCTGCTTCCTTGGCTGGACTTTGCAGGTGACCAGTTGCAGGGGCCAGCCCTGGGGGACACTCAGAGGCCTGAACTCCTCGGGCACACGAGCCCGTCTCTGCAGTGGAGGCCGTGGCCTGGTGTGTGGGTGGGACAGGGAGGAATTAGCTGAGAGCCAGGGAAGGGCAGCAAGCCACTGCAGATGGTAGCACTCCGCCCAGCTGGGTTTCTCAGCTCCCTGCTGCCCCAGCTTCCCCCAGCGTGCTGACTCTGGCTCAGCCATGCCTTTGGGACACTGGGGGCCCCAGCCGGGCCAGACCTCAGCCGGTGGGGACTGGAGCTCTGGTGTTCTTAGGAAAGAGCTCATCTGGGGCACTGCCCTCCCTGTCTCTGTCACTCTCGCTCTGGAGTCTCTCATTCTGCCTCTGTTTCTTTCTCTTTCTGTGAACAATCAAGTAAGTGCCTTGCTTCTCTGTCTCTCTCTCGGTCTCTCTACCTGCCTATCTCTGCCTCTGTCTCTCCCTGCATGTATCTGTTTCTCTCTCCCACCCTTCCTCTTCCTCATTCCCTCTCTCCCTGCCCCTGCACCCCCCCACTCTGTCTCTCCACTGTGACTCTCTCCAATGTCCTATCTCTCTCTGTTCCTTTGTTTCTCTCTCTGTCTCTGTCCCTTTCTCTCCCGTCTCCCCAGCCGCTCTTCATCCACTGCCCATTTGACACAGGGACTGGGTGACCGGGGAGGGCAAACCCACCCCCCCACCTCAGGAGGCAGAGGAAGGAAGGGGTAGAGCTCGCAGAGTGCCTGGGACCTCTGAGTGAACGACCCGCCACAGCTGCGATTTCTGTCCCTATTAGACCGTGAGCTCCCTGAGGACACCCGTGTGTCTGAACTACCTCTGAGTCACCGTCACTCACACAGGGCCTGGCAGATAGCTGAGGTTCAGTCAATATTTATGTACATGACTAAGTGACAGCATGAAAGAAAGCACTTCTCAATTATTTTCTATCCAGTAAAATTCACTCATGACCATTTTTGACTGTTGGTCCTTGGAGTGTTCTATCTGATACTGAAATTGTAGTTACTTCTCTAAACATCATTTGCTTCTTTAATTCTAATCCTCCCAACACCATAACCACCACCCCTGCCGCCCTCCTCCGCCAAAAAAAAAAAAAAACCCTCACATTCCAGAATATTCCAGAATGTACCAGGCTGTTTTTAGCAGCAGGGTCTTTGTACTTTCAGGTTTCTCTGCTAACTCTTGTTCATTCTTTACATTTCCTCTTGGAGGTCCCATGTCCAGAGAGCTTCTTGAGTGCCAGGCTGGGTTAGGTTTTCCCCTTCTGTGCTTCTGCACTGAGCCCTGCACACACCCACTTCATGCCCTTCTGCTGAGCTGCCCCTCTCCCCTCGGGCCTGCGGGCTGCTGGAGGGAAGGACGCTGGGCTTTCCTCACCACGTCTGGGGGCCTGGACGCGCCCTGCAGGCTCCAAGTGCGGCTTGAACGCAGGAACTCCTGGGGAGCTGCTGGGAAGGGCCCGGTAGCTAAGTTGTGGTCCTGAGCTCTATGTTTAGTTTTTAGCAGTTAAAAGACAATCCTGTCCAAGAATGAGAAGACCACACAAAACACAGGCAGAGGAGAAGGTTCTCGTGGGATAGCCAAGAACCCGGCTGGCTGTGCTGGGGCCCCGGCAGGAGCCCGCTGCACCATCACCTGCCTTTCGGCTTCCACGGTTGACGTGTTGGTTCCCAGCCAGGCTGAGCCCCAGGCACAGAAATAACTACCTGTTCAGACTGGTGATTCCACTCCCCCCACCCCCACCCTCTGCAATATTTTTTTTCAATAGGAGGAGGTGACATGAATTAATTATGAGCCATGTGTGCTCACACGCACACATTCTGTCGCCGAGCTCCCGTTCTTGACATGTGCCATCCCAGTTGCAAAGGAGACACTCCCGTTCTACCCTGAGCTCCATCCAGCGGGTTTGCATAACAGCGCCTTTGTGGGTTCCCTTGACTGCCTGCCATGCCAAGGAGGCCGCACATTCCTCTGGCGGCCGCCTCGCGGGGCTTTGAGGAAATCTGCTGGCGGGGGCCCCAGCGTGCAGGAGGTGGGAGGGCATGTCGGAAACGCTGCTCTTAATCTGCCCGTCTCCCCGGATCCCCCGGCAGCCCGGGAGGAGGGGCTGAGATAAAGCCACATGCAGCCGGCAGCAGATTAAGAGCTGCTGTTTTTATCATCGCTGCTTTCAGAGTCTCCTGTCACGTGGGTGTTGGCAAGCTGGGGCGGGGTGGGGGGGCATGCAGGGGTCGGGGGAGAAGGGCCGGCACCACTCAGCCCCGAGGCTGTCCTGTCCCTGCCTGGAATCACTCGCGGGCCATTGTGGCAAAGAGTCAAGGACAAAAATGACCCTGGATTGTAGCGTGGAAATCGGAGCTTTGTATAGAGGCTTGCGGAGTTCACGTCCAGGGGTAGTCGATGCTCCTGTGATGGGTACTGACAGCAACTGACATTCACTAAGTGTTTTTCATGTAGTGCTTGAATTAATCTTCATGGTAAGTCTGTGTGGTAGGTACTATCCTGATTCCCATTTGTCATATGCGGAGATGGAGCCCTAAGCTCAGGAGTGTGCGAAGGTCTCACGGAAGTCAGGGTGGTAAGCCGCGGAGGTGACATCTGAACTGGAGTAGTGGACTTGAGACCCTGTGCCTTTGCCCGCCCTTCCTTAAAGCCCGCGTGGGCTGTAGCAGTTACTGCTGTTTCAGAAAGCACGGGAGAGAACAGCCGGATGCAGAAGGGCATTCGGTTTCCAGCTCTGCCGCTTCCTCCCTGGGGGTCCCAGAGGTGGGTCACTCACCCCCCAGAGCCTCAATTTACTCCTTGCAACACTGAGAGAATCGCGTCTATCTTGCAGACTGCTGTCAGGATTATAGAGTGTCACACGTATAAGGTGCTTGTTAGGGGTCGAATACGCTGAAGTCCGAACCCCAGGACCTCAGGATGGGACCTCGTTTGGACATAGGTCCAAATGGGACAAGACTATTGCAGATCTAATCAGTCGCGGTCACTGGAGAGCAGGTGGGCTCTTAATCCAATGTGGTTAGTGTGTGTCATTATTAAAGAAGGAAATTTGGACCCAGAGACAGATGCACACAGAGCAAAGACTCAGAGAGGATGGGCGTGTGAAGACAGACGTAGGGTTATGTGGCCACAAGCCAAGGGACAGGGTCGTGGAGAGCTGCCGCTATCTGGGCGAGGCGGGGAGCATTCTTCCCTAGAGCCCTCCTCGGCCCCAGCAGACTGGCCTCCAGTAGCTGGTCCTCGACCAAATGGGAAACTTTGAAGACCCTGATGGCCCTCAAAGACTGCTCTAGCATCTCATGGAGAAGATGATGGCATCGATGATGATGAAGACAGCAACTGACAAGAGGAAGAAAATGGTATTGACCAGAATTCTTGGGCACAGGCAGTGGGAAGGCTGCCAGTCTGATGGGACTGCTCCCCACAGTGTAGCAGGGAGGACTGGGCTGTCACTTCCCACGAGGCCATGTGAGGCAGGGAGCGATGGGAGAGGAGCCTGGGCTCCTAGGAGGCAGCAGAGGGGAGGGGAGAGATGATGGCAGGCCGGGCTGCGGGCAGGATGGCCTCTCCAAGGGACCCCTCAAGTCTTCTGGCAAGTCACTACACCTCGCAACTCACGCAGGTGGCAGGATTTCTTGTGAAATGAGCGACAGGGCCAGGGTCCCTGTGCAGCCCAGGCTGAGCTGGCGCAGCAGACCCAGGTGTGGAGAAGAAAGGTGGGCATCCTGCTGAGATGGCGGGGAGGGGCCCAGCATCACACAGGCTGGGATGCAGGGGTCTCAGACAAATTTGCCCAAACCCCGAGGGACAGAGTGGCATGGAGCACACAGTGGTCATTTGTGGCTGCCCATCACCCAGGAGCCCTCTCCCTCCACCTTGGTAATTTTCTACATTTTGAGTCCTGCCTCATCGAGACCAAAGGAAGAAGACACACATCGCTGAACAGCCTTGGAATGCTAGAACATAACCTACAAGGTCCTGCAAATTCGATGCACCCATGGATGGGAGCCTAGTATTCAGAAGTGGCCACACAAAGGGAATTGGAACCAAGCATGGTGGCCAAGGAATTCTGTCCTTCAGGAGTAGCCTAATGGAGCTCTGGGTACTGGTCCTGTGTGTCTGAGGAGCTTCCTGCAATGACAGGGGAGCCGTGTTTGCTCAGAAGTCCCCACAGTGTCCTTTCATGGTCCTCCCAGGGACGCTGATCTCTGTGATCTGATCTCTGATACATTTTTTTCTGCTGAAGCAAAAGTAGATTCTGTGATTTGTCCCTACCGTCCTGTCTGGTACCAGCCTGGGCAACTTCTGGGTCTCAACTATAATAGCCAACCTTCACTGAGGGCTTACTATGAGGCTGGCCGTGTCTGACGCACCTTGCACGATGCATTATTTCGCTAGATCATCCCAACGACCGTATATGACACAGTAGGGAACCAATGCAGAGTGGAATGGCAGGCTCAGGTCTGCCTGGGTCCAAAGCTTGTGTTTTTTCACTTTCTCTTGGAACCACCAGGCCTACGACTCTCCTCACTGGCCACGATGGCTGGTGGCCTTTTTCTGTGTACAAGTGCCCAGATAAAATCATGCTCCTTCTTTTTTCCCCCTGTTTCCACTGCCTTAATGACGCACACTCGCTGCTAAAGGAAAAGAAAGCCCGTGTCTTGGGCTTACTGCATCCGATCATGGTAAGGAGGAGGGTTGCAAGTTGGGAAGAGAAGCTTCATCTTTCCTGTATTTAGCTGAGTAGAAATGATAGCAAACAAAGTCCTGTTATCAAATATGAATCTCGCCTATCCAGTACACCAAAATAGACCAGAATTAATACTCTGGTGGTCCCCATAGAGTGAGTGCAGAAATCATCGCTTTTGAGCCCTTTCTGCGGCCGACAGGACTGCAGACACATCCAAGAGGAGTTTTACAGCCACCAGCAATTTAATACCCGTACGCAGAGGATACTCAGACAGAAAAAACAGCTAACATGTGTTGAGAGCGTACTACCTGCCAGGCGCTGCCCTCGAGCTCTCTTGTATTTATTATCGATTAGGTGCTATTATTAATGGCCTCCATTTTCAGAGGAGGTGCAGTTTGCCTGGGGCCACCCAGTTAGGAAGTGGCAGAGCCAGGGCCCAGGCTGGGAGCGTGCGTGTCTCCGGAGCCTTGCCCCTAGCCGGCATCCTGTGACATGACACCTCCCAAGAAGCAGCACCCTAAATTTCCTCCCATCGATTTTAACTCACATGTTGATTTCTGAAATGTTACAAAATGAAGAAGCACGTGTCTGAGAGGCAAGGAAATATGGAAGCTCTAAATTCATGGGGGAGCCCTGGGGAGGCTCCATGATTCACTGAGGGCTCCCCCACTTCCTGGGAAGGGAAGGGTGGGGCGTCGCAGGGGCTGACGGCCCTGCGGAGCCGAATCCATCTCAGTCTCCCTCTGAGCCTTCTGCACGCCTGGATGCTGTGAATGTTCAGCAGCAGGAATTCACCACCATGGCACTGGACCCTGCCAGTCAGTCCAGAACTTTCCCTCGGCTGATACCGTCCCAGGCTCTGTGCTGATCCCAACCCATTCCCCCGAAAGCCCCGTCCAGGGGCGGAATCACACTCCCCTTCTCTTTTAATTATTCAGGACCTGACACGCTGACTGGGAATACATCACTCAGAGTGCACGGCTGGTAAGATTAAATATTAGAGGAAACTCTTTTAATTAATTTTTAATGCGTTCTTTAGAACAATTCTTCATACCTAACCACGCACCGAAACAGAGCACTTAAAAGAAAAATTAACGCTTAGGATCTCAGGGGCTTGTAGGTCTAGACAGCCCCTCTGTTGGCTACAGATTGGGGTACACCAGGGACTACATCTGTGACATAGAATTGGGGATACCAGGGCGTCCTGGTTTTATTGGGACAGTCCCAGTTTACGCCCGTTGTCCCAATGTACTTAGTAGTGCCCTTTTTGCTCCTCGAGTGTTCCAGCTTGGATGGTAAAATCCATCCTGGTGGTCACCCTGCCTAAATTCCACCACCTTCCCTTCTCGTGCCAATGACAGACATCACTAATCGATCACAGCACCCCTTTCCTGCTGATTCCACCTGCATCCTCCTAAGGCATTCTCAGTACAACTCCCCAGGCAGCCACTCCAAGTGATTAAAGTTGGCTTCCAGATGTTCCCTGTTTTTCTTTCCTTAGAAAGCAAAGTTTACATCAACTGTTTATATTTTTGTTTCATCTTCATCTTTAAACCATTTTTCCATTCAGGCCCATTCGTGACTTAATGGTTTTCCAGGGGAGCACTATTGTCATTTTGTGTGGGGCAATCCATCGGGGTGACCATCTCAAGCATTGTAGGACACTTAATATCCCTGGGCCCAGGGGCGTTAAATGCCACCCCCCAAAACCTGGTCACTGTGACAAACAAAAATATGACCATCTCTCCCCACTCGGTCTTTAGAACACCCCAGGGAAGCAGTACTGCCCAGGGCCAGGAATAAATACAGGTAATAAGAACCATACTAGTCCAAACTATGTTGCCTTGATTATCTACTGCTGGGCAATAACCTCCTTCTTCTCCCTCCTCTCCCAAGAAGTTGGTGATTTAAAACAACAACAATTTTTTTTTTATCATTTGTTCATAGTTTTGCAACTTTGTTAGGGCTTGAGGGTGCATCGCTGGCTCGATGGCACCAACTGAGGAGAGGTGACAGTGTGTGGAGAGCCAGGAGGGCAGAGCACACGGGGTCTGGGCCTGCATGCTGTGGGAGCCGACCTGTCAGTGGGTCAGGGGGGCGTCCCCAAGGAGGTGACACTTCAGCCAAGACCTGAAGGATGGGGAGCAAACAAGGCAGGGGTGGGGAAGGACGCTCCAGCAGAGGCACCGTCTGCCACCAGGGGGGTTGCAGGGGACTCCGGGACGGATGCCTGGGTGGCCAGGCACAGAGAGGGAGGGTCATGGGGGAAGGAAAGGACGGACGGGTCAGGACCTCGTGGGTCAGTGAAGGATGCAGGATGCTCTTCTGCTTGGTATTCTTGTGTGTGACGCGGAGAACAATGGAAAACATCTTGTTTTGGAGAGATCCTTCCAGCTGCGGCTTGAGGAATGGGTCGGAGGGACAAGAATGCATCTGGGGAGCGGGGGCCCCTCAGCCCCTGCGGAGGAAGCCGGGACACAGCGTGAAACATGCTGACCGGACAGTCTCTGCTCTGCCTGATGCTAACCGCCCCCTGCGCCCCACTGGCTGGGCTGCCAGGGACCGGGACGGCGCTCTTCTCTGCCGTGTCACCACAGTCTCCTCCTTTCTGCAGGGTCTAGGATGCAAGGCCAGGGACACAATGCAGTGAGATGTAGGGCGGCACTCCTCCTTGGTCTGCGCTGTGCCACCCTAAGGGCGTGGCGCCTCCCTGCCCTCCCTCTGGGGCTGGCCCTGCGAAGATGGTTTATCGCCAGCCTCCCATCTTGAGGGCAGGGAGGGAGGGGGCGGGGACGCGTGCCTGTCCTTGCTGGGCAGCCTGGGGCTGCACATCTCCCTTCCCTCCACGTCCCATTGGCCCGAGCAACCAACGGCCACACACAGCTGCCAGGGAAGCAGCACATGTCATCTCGACTTCTGGGCAGCCACGTGCCTGGCTATCGTTCTAGGGTTAGCAGGAGGGACGGAGAGGCCAGCCCTGCACTTCCGGGCCACAGAGGCTTTGCAGCACAGTGGTTAGAGAAGGGGGTGAGCTTCAGGGCTGGGCTCTGCCGGCTCTGAGCCCCCTCTCTTCCCCAGCAAAACGCGGATTGCGATAGTACTTGCTGTGCAGGGTCCTAGGAAAAGTTGGTTCAGGGCATTAAACATGGCCAAATTCCTTCTGGAGGTGCTCATCTGTCTGGTGCTCTCATTTTAAAAACGAGGATATTGGGGCTCAGAGAGGGAAAGGGCTGGCCACGATGACACATGAGAGATGACACAGGGAATGAAGCTCAGGGCAACCCCTCTTTCCTGATTGCCTGTTCCCTGCAGCTCCTCGCAAGACAGCACTCCTGTGGGAAATGAGTGGGTGAGTGGGGGTAGACTTGGAAGGGGCCAGGAGGGAGGCCTGGAGACGTCTAGGCTCCAGCGGAATTCAGAAGTGGCTCTTTCTCCTCCTCCCCTCCCTCTCCTGTCTCACCCCTCCTACTCCCCTCCCTTTGCTGTCTCCCAGTGGCATCTCCACGTCCTAATGATTTCTGACCCCACCTCTTTTTGCCTCGTCTTGCTGGGGGGCCGCAGTTGTCTTTGCATCAGCTCTTTGTGCTTGGAGCAAAGCAAGTGGCCCGTCCGTGGAAATGAGAAAGCAGCCAAGGGAACTTGGGCTGCAGTAGGAGAGTCCTCGCCTTCGCTCTGAGTGACAGCGGTGTCAGGGGAGGGTCATCCTGGCGTGCTCCATGGAAGGCTTAAGGAGAGAAATAAAAGACAGGAGGAGGATGGCACAGGGTGTCAGTTTGGGCTGGTAGCCGTGAACTTCACGTGGCTATTAAGCTCTTGAAATATGGCCCGTTGGAACTCAGATGTGCGTGAGTGTAAAATATGCACTGATTTCAAAGACTTGGTTGGAAGAAAAGGAACGTTGTAAAGTAATTCTAACTCATTAATAACTTTTCATATTGATTTTATGCTGAAATAATAAAACTTGGATATATTGGGTTAAATAAAATACATCAAAATGAATTCCACCTGTTTTTGTTATTACATTACAGGTGCTAGAAAATTTAACATTATATGCATGGCTTGCATTGTGGCTTGTGTTCTATTTCTATGGGATGGCACTGGCTTAGGGTGTTTTGAGCTGCAAGAAACAAAAAGCCCAACTCAAGTACCTTAAATAATAAAGAAGTTATGGCCAGGCGCAGTGGCTCACTCCTATATTTCTAGCACTCTGGGAGGCTGAGGCAGGAGGATCACTTTAGGTCAGGAGTTCGAGACCAGGCTGAGCAACAGTTAGACCCCGTCTCTACTGAAAATAGAAAAAATTAGCTGGGCATGGTGGCGCATACCTGTAGTCCCAGCTACTCGGGAGGCTGAGGCAGGAGGATCACTTGAGCCTAGGAACTGGAGGTTGCTGTGAGCTAGGCCGACTCTATGGCACTCTAGCCCGGGTGAGAGAGCAAGACTCTGTCTCAAAAAAAAAAAAAGAAAAGAAAAAAAGAAAGAATTCGTTTTTCTCCAAAAGCAGAAGGCCTGGAGGTAGGTTGAGCTCCAGAGTTGATCAATTTATCAGCTTACTGCACAACAAGACCCAGGTTTTTGCCATCTTTCTACTTCACCACGCTCAGCAAGTCGACTTCCTCCTCCTCCTCATGGTTGCAAGGTGGCTGCCATAGCTCCAAGCAGCTTATGTAGCCATGACTACAGCCAGTGGAAGAAAAGAGAGGGGCTCTTCCTACGTGTTTCTGTTTTCCTGATGTCCATCAGCAGACTTTCTCCGTCACATGTCATTGGCCTGAATTGAGTCACAGGCCCACGCTTAGACTGATCCCTGGCAAGCAGATGTCACCACTACAAGGGACTTAGACAGATCATGATCCATTCCCTGGTGCTGGGCTTCCAGATCCGCCTTGGGAAGCTCCTGCCTTCTGGAAGGAAGGTAGAGACCTGAACACTGGGGAAAGGACAAGCTGAAGAGGCGTCAAGAACCTCTTCTCTGCTAGGGATGTTTTGGGCACTTAGGAGAAGACCCTGTTGCCCCTACCGGGCCAAGTGTTGCACTTTGAAGGCGGTGGTGGGTTGCTCCTGCAGTGTGTGGTGTTGGTGCGCATCTGCAATTTCTCTTTGTCCAGCATCCTTCCCTTTTCAAAATTGTCCCTCTCCCTCTTGGCGGGGCTGTCAATGATACAGTGTCAGCGGTGACCCAGGATGGCCGGTCAGAGTACCCCTTAGCCAAAACAGTGTGCTTATTGCCCACCGAGCAGGGAGGCCCGGGGCTAATGTGCCATGTGTCTTCCCCGTGGAAAACCGCGATGCGTGAAGACGATCCGGAAGCCCTGCCCAGTACCTGCAACAGCTTCTCCGTAAACACAGATGTCTGAATGTCTCCTCAAACCCATTTGTCAGGAGCCAGAGGCCTGGACCAGAAACTCCACCCGGTCTCCTGCCCTTCCTTGTACCCTCGCAAGTCACGGATTTTTTAGAAAAAAAATCAACCAAAAATAAAAACAGAGCCTGGTTGTTTGACATAGGCATTCTTTCCTGTGCCTCTGAAGCATCTGAGCTTTCGTGTTTTGCTTTTCTGTCCAGCACTGGTTAGTTTAGGAGGCAAAGCCAGACTTTAGCTCTCAGAGGCAGGTGAGTAGAACAGTTAAACACACAGTCCCGAGAGCCGGGTCGCTTGGGTTCAAATGCCGGTTTTGCCAGTTGGTAGTCGTGGGCTCGTGGGCGGTTTGCTTAAACCTGCTTGTGCCTTAATTTCGTTTTCTGTAAAATGGGGATGATGATAAAGGTGCCTGTCCCGCAACGTGGCCGTGGGCATTACATTAGTTAATAAAGATCAAGTGCTTAGAGCCATGCCTGGCCCCTAGCGAGCACCATGTGTGAGACGCTGGGACCTTAGAGAGGCTGCGTAGTCTCTGCTTCTGTGCCCAGTGTCCTGAACTCACATGCAGCAAGGGTTAGATGGACTGACATGTGAAAGTGCCATGCACGTAGTAGGTGCTGGGTCTGTGCACATAGTAGGTACTGGGTCCATGCACATAGTAGGTGCTGGGTCTGTGCACATAGTAGGTGCTGGGTCCGTGCACATAGTAGGTGCTGGGTTCAAGGGAGCAGCAAATTCTCCTCCTCACGCTGTCACGCAAGCACCTCTTCAGAGCAGCCCCGTGTCGCATTCCCCACGCATGTCTCTTTTCTCCCAAAGACAATGAGTCGCTCGCTTGAAGAGCCTGCTGGGTGTGGGCGCACGTGACAGCATTCCATTAAAAATCTCTCTGCATAGCTGTGATGCAGCGCAAGAGACGGCTGTGGTGGGTTTGAGGGGGGAAGCACTGATTTTGAAAGGAAAAGGGAACAAAGTGCTTTTATTCCCTGTTGAATGAAAAAAAAAACACTCCCAAGGCTCCAATGTCAAACCGCTTCCTCACTTTCTCCCTTAGCGATTTGCCGGGAGCCCTCTGACTAATTGTTCTGGTGGCGACGTCCCCTGTTTGACTTGCATTTAGACTGTGGATCACGTCAAGAGGAAGCTGCTTGATCTGCCCAGGGTTTGTGCTTTTCTGCCTTCGGAGCATCTGTTTTGGGTGAAGAGAGCAAAGATTCTTCATTCTGTCAAATGCCCCTTTTGGAGATACTGAGAAGGAAGTTTCCTTTGGAAACTCCGCAAGGCTGGTTCTTCAGGGAAGTGAAAAGCTCTGCTGCTTCCAGGTTAGCCGAGCCTGCCCTCCTGGTGGGAGAGGCAAACAGTGGCTCTGCTTCCAAAGAACCAGGAGATGGGCGAGTCTGTGGTTTGCAGTCCAGCTTGGCTGGGCTCCCTCGGCCAAGATACTTCCCCTCTCTGGTTTCCATATCTGTCTGCTAAGAAAAAGCATCTGAAACTTGGACAGAAAGGAAAAAGATGACCGCGTGTCCTCTGAATGCCACATTAGAGCACCGTCCGGCAGGCCTGCCCAGTGGCTATCTGATTCTTCGGAGGGCGCAGGCCAAATCTGGCCGCTGCCTGCTTTTGTAAATAAAGCCCTGTTGGAACATGGCCAAGCCCATTCGTGTGCTGTTTTTGCTTTGCAACCATGGCTGAGTCGAGTGGTTGCAACAGAGACGATACGGCCCACCAGGCTGAACATTATTTACTGTCTGCTCCTTCGCAGAGCAAGTTTGCTGACCCTGCTGCGGGAGGGAGGCGGGGGCGGGGAGGTCGTGTTGTTTGATTTACTATTTACTACCACTTCGGGCCCAGACTCTGGAAAGTGTGATGCTAATTTCTGGAAGACGGATGACTTGCAAGTGATTTCGAGCCAGTTGTCACGAAAATGATTTCTGTCCGGTATAAAAGACACCCTCAAAGAATACGATTTTATTGACCTGCGAGACATTTATCACGTCCGCGTCTAAGCTGGCAGTCTTACCCCAGCGATCTTCCTGTCCTCCGCCGCGTTCTCTCGGGTCTTGCCCGTCACCAGCCTCTGAGTTGGCTTTCCCGGCCTGCCGGATCCCCCACTGACAGGTCAAAGAGATCTGTGACACGTGCTCGCTTTCTGCATGTGTGACAGTCACATTCTTATCTTTTTGAAAATGATTCTCACATGTAGCACGAGGACGTGGGACCGGCTCAGGGGTCAACAAGCTGTGCTCTGGGAAACCCCAGGTGTCTTTGGCAGTTCCTTAAGTGGACACTCAGGAGGACAGGACAGGGAGGGGAGAAGCCAGGGTCCCCTACCTCCTTACCAACCAGAGAAGCTCCATGTATAAACCTACCTTATATGTTGTGGCTTCAAACCTAAAATTCTTTGAAAAAAAGAAAAGGCATTTTGCTGCAAAGAAAAATGCGTGGTACCCCCAGACCAGGCGCTGGGGAAGTTTCCGAGCTCCTGGAACGTGAGCGTGCGGAGCAGGAGGGCTGTGCCGGCCCCGCTGGCTGCGGGCTGCACATTCCTGGGCCAGCTCTGTAACAGGCCCCGGGTCTGTCTGTGGCCGGCTGGAATGTGCTGGATTTATGCCCCTTCAGAGGAGAAAGAGGCCTCCAGAGACCCAGCGTGAATACCAACAATTCCCCCAGGTCTAAACAAGGGGGAAAAGAAAGTGTGCTTTTCCTTCCTAATTGTGTTTCTCAAACAAACCTAACTGCAGTCACACAAAGCGTGGTCTGTGGCATCTGATTATTGACAATTTCTCACGAGAACATTCCGGAAACCAGCAGGTCTTCGTGCATGCCAGAGAATGGCAGGGCTCCCCGGGTGCTGGGAGGGTGTCCGGGACCCCGAGGGCCTGCTGGGAGTCAGGTATGGGCGGAAGGGGAGGAACTCAGCTGGAGCTCTGTGTGTGTGTGTCCTTTTATTTGGGGTCTCATTTATTTATTTGTAATTTTATTTTATTGTGTTGAGAACACTTAACGTGAGATCTACTCTCTTGCATTTCTGAGGAGGAGAGGGTCTTGGGGGTCAGTGTGGCCGTCACCTTTTTGGGAGCAAGCCTGTCTTCTCCCCTGGCTCTCCGGGGTCTCCTGAGAGCAGGGCCTGGATGGGATAAATCTGAGCAGCTCTTGGAGTCTGACACCTGCTTGTGTCAGAGGTCAGGCTAGACTGTTGTCTGGGCTCTCCATTCTTGCCAGATTGGTCCTTTTAAAAAAAAAATTGAGTCATATTAAATTCACGTAACAGAAAATTAACCATTTTCAAGTGTGTAATTCAGTGGCATTTACTGCATTTACCTTGTTAAGAAACCACCACTTCTATCTAGCTCCAGAACATTTCCATCACCCCAAAATCAACTCTTATTAGGCTGTCACCCCCTCCCCCTCCCTCTACTCTCCCACCCTGGCAGCCACTAATCTGCTTTCCCTCTCTGTGGATTTACCTGTTCTGGATATTTCATGTGAATGGAATCATGCCATCCACAATCTCTTACATCTGGCTTCTTTCACTCAACAGAATGCTTTTGCTCATCCTAGTAGCAGAATTGGTACTTCATTTCTTTTTATGACTGAGTAATATTCCATTGTTTGGGGACCCCACAGCTTGTTCCTTCATTCACCAGTCAATGGGCATTTGGTTATTTCCAGATGTCAGCTATCGTGAGTGGTGCTGCCAGAGCCAGCCCCCCACCAGAAGCCCTTGGTGGCTCAGCAGCCTTGTCACTGGGTGCTCGTGCAGTGACACCCGCCACTGAAAAGCCTCCCCCAAGTATTTCTGGGCATCTATGGGGTTGTGGGCATCATACAACTGATGCTCTATCCTAGTTGCCTGGTCACTGCCAACACCCTCTGTGGGCAGACAGCCCTGCCACCCCCAGCGGGTACTGCCATGGGGCCCTGCACCCCACCTCCAAGCCTGTCCTGCGATCTGGTTGCTCAGTGGAGGTCTGCGTGTGGGGCAGGACCCAGTGATGGGTGGTGTTGTAACAAACAAGATGGGACCTGGTTGTCTCGGGAGGGCACTTCCTCCTGCCCCGCCCTCCACAGGCCTGGGCTGGCCGTGTTCCTCAGAGAGGAATCTTCTGGTCTCAGAGGGATATAAGAAGCGTGACGACTCCTTCCAATTTACCCAGGACTTCCCTGGTTTTAGCACCAGAAGTCCATCACCCTGGGATCCAGGCAACCAGAACAGTGGTCACTCTTAGATACAAGCCTGCTTCTTATATTGGTGAGGAGGGTGTCTCATCATTCCATGTGTCAGTTTCACTTAATCCCCCTTTTGTGGCTTTGACAGCTGAGCCGCACCCTCATGTGCACCCCCGCGCCCCCAATCCAGAGCCTGTCTGATGGAAGCTGGCTCGAGGTTAGACCTCGTTCCTTCTATGGGACTGGAGGAGGGGTGGTTACCCCTCTGCTTGGGGTTGAGCAGAAAACCTGGGGATCTACATTCTCTTTGTGAAGGTTTGTTTTTGACCAGTCCTCCCACTTTCAGCTCTACCTGGCCCTCTGTATGCAGCGCTGCCTGGCCCCCTGTTTGGGATGTGTTCTGGGGTTCTGCAGACACCGATCCCTCTGCTTCCCGCTGTTTCTCCTTTGGCTCAGCTCTGGGCTCTGCAACAGTACTTAGCGCTCACCCAGCCTGCTTTTCAGCTTCCAGAAAAAGATACACACACACACACACACACACACGTGCACACACACACCACGCACACACGTGCACACGTACATTTTTGGACATCTCTTCTTGCATTTTCCCCCTTCTTTCCTTTTCTTTACGGGCTTATTTATGACTTTTTAAAATCCCTTTGCTCTCATGTTAGTGATTCTCAGGAAGGAGCAGAGAACAGCACGTGTCTCCTCTGCCAGGCCGCACAGGAAGTCGCATTTCCTCAGCACGTGAGACGCGTTCGGGTCAAGACGGACTTGGGTTCCCATCCTGGTGCGGCCTCCCTCGGCTACGTGGCCTTGGACCAGCATGTTGACCTCTCTGAGCCCAGCTTCCTTTCCAGCTCCGACCCCTTTCAAAGTCAGCAGAGTGATGTGGGATGGGAACCGTAATAAACTGCAGGGGTTGTGCGCAGCGCTAAGCTCCGCAGCGGTGGGGACCGCGGGGACGAGGGTCTCCGAGGAAGCCCGCTCAGCCAGCCGCATCTCCCAGGGTCTCGTGCGCATCTCCGCAGCTCCTTGTCTCAAAGGACCTCGGAGCCCTGTCAGCATCTATGGGGGACACGCTCCATCCCATCCGCACCTTTCAACAACTTGTTTTCTCCCGGGCTTCAGAGCGGACACTTCTTCCTCCTCCTGCTGCGTGGGTCACTTGCCCACCCTTTCCTCCGGGCCTGGCCCTCAGTACCGGATTGGGCTCAGTGTGGACACCTGCTGCTCTGCTTCCCAGCCTCCCCTCTGCCCCACGTGCTATTCCTCTTTGACCCTTCCGGCCAAGCTCAAAGGCACTTCCTCCAGGAAGCCCTCGCCCTGCACTTCCTAGCCTTAGCCGCGGCAGGGGACACGGTGGGTAAGTGTTCAGGCTCTTCCACTGTCCACCAGGGTCTGAGTCCCAGCGCTGCCACTGACTGGCTGTGCTCCCTTGGGCAAGTCACTGCACTATGCTGAGCCTCAGTTTCCCCATAAGTCAAACGGGGGCTAATGATAGCACCTAACAATCCCTCATGAGATTGTTCCAGAGAGGAAATGACATGACACGTGTAAAGAAAATACAGTGGCTAACGTGCATGCTCAAGTGCTCGATACGAGTTTATTATTATTTCTACTTCTGCCGTATTTTGATCTCAATTCAATTTAGCTGCCAGACTGTATCTAGGGGAGGGAAACCTGTCCTTTTCCTCTTTTTATACTTTGCAGCCCCACCTTCGTGGCCCAGGACAGGGTCACACACTGGAGCAGGAATCCAAGGATGTCCTCGCCGCTGGTCTTGCACCACAGACAGAGTGACCTTGAGCAGGTCACGTCGCTTCTCTGAGTCATTGCTTTTGGAGGCAGCTGGGAGACAGATTCCTGCTGAGGCAAGCAGAAAAGCGAGTGACAAAGAGACTGCAGATTTTAATGCATGTTCCCTCCCTTCTCCCACAAGCTTGTTCCCCACCAGCCCAGCCAGAGGTCCTTGTCATCTCAGAGTTGGACAGAAGCCTGGGGGGCTCTGACTCTCTGGCTTTCAGTCCCGGCTTTACATCAGAATAAGCTGGGGAGATGTTAAAAGTATTAATGCCGGGGCCTGACCTCAAATCGAGACAACTGGAATTTTAGGGGATGAAAGGGGTCTCTAAAAGCTCCCAGGTGATGCTCTTGCTGCCGGCCTGAGGTCCACACAGGAGCAGCCAGGCGCCGCATAGCACAGCTCTCTCACCCTTTGGGGAGGCATTTCCCAGGCACCTCTGAGCCAGGCAGAGCCCATCCTTTGAGCTTTGGGTTGAATTTCTCCATGGATGGGGAACTCCCTCCTTCCCAAAGTCCCCATTCTGTTGCTGGACAGCAGCTCTGATGATCAGAGAGCTCTGCCCAACGTGTGGCTGAAGCCAGTGTCTTGGAATGCCTGTCCCTTGGTCCTCATGGGGGTGTCTCAGGCTGGCCTGGGGAAGCCACTGTACATTTGAGCTGGCTCATCTGAATGGCTCTGGCAGGGGTCAGCATCGGGGTCTCTCAGAGGGCAGGGCTTCAGAGGCACATCGTGGGCTTCAAAGGGCCACCCTCAAAATGCTCTGGGTCCAGAAGAGAGGCCACCCTCCTAAGCAGGCATTAGCCTGTGTTTTCCAAATGTGCCTCCACTAGAATTTTCTGGGCAACATGATCAAAATAACCCACGGAGTCAGAATCTCCAGCAGAGGGTCCGGGGAGGCTGTTTAATTGAACACTTGCCCCAGGTCAGGGTTATGGTTAGGCTGTGTGGGAATCGCCTTACAAATTGCTTAGCTTAGCTAGTCCTGGCTGCAGAAGGTTCCAGGGAAGGGACTTCAAGATGGGAACGCATGTGTGGCTAGGTGGGGTGAGCAGCTGGGGCAGAGGGAGTCCCGGCCTGGGCCACGGGCAGCTGGTGTTCCCAGCGTGATGCTGGTGTATGGCTGTTTTACCAGGACACTTTCCCCTTTCTCTGCCTGCAGGGGTCTGTCCCTTGTGACCTCACTGGTTCTTGGGAAGAAGAAGAGATGGGAGACATCGTTTCTGTCTCGCTCATGCCTAGAGAGTCCTGTTCTCTGGGAAAAGACTCCTTCAGGGCCAGTCCCCTGGTTTATTTTTTTATTTGTTTTTCTCAACTCCTAGAATAAGAAAATTCATCCTCAATTAAATGATATAGCCTCTATATTAGTTCTCTGGGGCTCCCGTACAAAATGCCACAGACTGGGTGGCCTAAACCACAGAAATTTATTTTCTCTCAGTTCTGGAGGCTGGAAGTCCAAGATCTAGGTGGTTCAGTTTCATTCTGAGACCTCCCTCCCTGGGTGCAGAGGGCCACCTTCTCACTGTGTCCTCACGTGGCCTTCTCTCTGTGCTTACGCACCCCTGGTGTCCCTCGGCGTGTCCAAATTTCCTCCTCTTATAAGGACACCAGTCAGACTGGATTAGGGCCTGTCCTGATGACCTGACTTAATCACCTCTTTGAAGTCCCTCTCCAAATGCGGTCACATTGGGAGGTACCAAGGGTTAGGACTTCAGCATCTGAGTATTGTTTTGGGGGCTGGGGGAGAAGAACGTGATTCAGCCCGTAACACTCTCCCGGGGCTATCCACACAGGTGACCGATGGCAGCGTCAGGAGGAGGCCTGAGCGGAGCACCATGAGACGGGAGCAGGGAAGAAGCTCAGGGACGAGGGCTGGAACTCACAACCTCACTAGCAGCTCGCTGGCTCACCTGGCCCTGCTGCTACCTTGCTTTGCATTTCCGGGAGCTCGTGCTTATTTCTATTCATTTCTGAGATTATCCTGTTCTTGTTTAAAAGGTAAATTATCTTCTCTTTCAGGGGGTATTTTTTATAACCTTCTTCTGCTCCTTGCATCCTCAAAGTTCCTGTGTCTCCCCTTTTGTCTGTGTCAGTTCCTGCGAAGCTGGAAGCACTGTTCAGATGTCTCAGGGTACGTCGCTGTGTGATTGGAAACCCTGCAGGTGAACGTTTTTTCCTAAGGGCCCAACAAATATTAAATTCTACAAAGGCTTTGCTTTTGGCTCAGTCAGCTTCCCCAGGGAAGAAGCCACTAACGATCTGCTTGGGGCCTGTGCATGCAGGTGTGTGCATGTATGTGTACTTGTGTATGTGTGTGTGTTGGAGTGCATGTGTGTGCACGTGTATGTGTGCATGTGTATGTGTGCATGTGTGTTGGGGTGCATGCATGTGTATGTGTGTATGTAAGTGTTGTGATGCATGAGTGTGTGTATGTGCATGTGCACATGTGTGCATGCATGTGTGCATATGTGCATGTGCATTGGGGTGCATGAGTGTGCATTGTGTGCATGTATGTGCATGTGTGTGTGTGCCTGCATGTATGTGTGGGGGGTGCTGTCGGGATGCTGAGGAGCTAGACAATGGCACTTTGGAGCCCAGTTGGGGGAAAGGGTCTGAGTCTCACTCTTCAGTGGACATTCACTTACTTCTCGGTTTCCAGTGCAGCTCCTCATTCCTACCTTCGGCCTGGCACCCCCGAGCCAGCATCCCTGGCGTAGCCTCTGCCATGCATCAACTTCCCATGTGCAGCTGCAGAGCTGGGGCACGTGCCTGGCACTGTGGGCCTGGGGAGGGGTTTGGGGGGGCATCTGGGCTGGCACTGACTGTCTGCCACCCTGCAGTGTAGGCACCACCCCTACACCTGTTTCCAGCGGTACCTGGTACCTCCAATTCCTGAAGCTTCCAAGCAGTGCACGATCTCTGCTTCTTACTGGCTCCCCTCCCTGCAGGCACCCAGCAGAGAGGAGAAAGCCAAGACCCAAATCAATTGTCACTTGACTGTCCATTCTCCCTCTTGCCAAACTGTGTTGACATTTCCCATTTTCTGTTGTTCCCTCTCCCATTCACTGTCTTCTTATTTGTTTATAGCTTTTTTATTCCTTTGCCCTGACTCTAGCGAGCTGTGGGGACTGAGCAGAGACCAACATCTGCATAACTAGCTGGAAGTCTACTTCCCTCTTAGCCTTAGTCTCCTCATCTATAAAATGGGCCTAATAATACTTTCTATCTCAAAGTTTGTGGGAGTTAAGTGAGGTAGTGCATAGAGAATGTTTAGCATGAAGTCTAGCAAAAATATCCAATAAATACTAGGAAAAACAACCAAACAAAATTATTGGCCGTATCCAAGGGCCTTTGAAAAACCCATGGAAGGGTGAAGTAGTTAGAACCATGCAGAGGAGCTTCTAGCTTCACATTCTGCTTGCTCACCTCTGGTGTTTGCCTTTCCCCCCAGTACTGAAAAAAGAAGCAAAAAGAGATAGACTAGAGCCACGCTCTTCAAACTTCACTGTGCAAACGAGTCACTGGGCTCTTGTTAAAAGGCTGACTCTGACTCTGTTGCTCTGGATTGGCTGAAGAATTCACATTGGTGCTGATGCTTCTGGTCCTGCTGATCCGAGGACCACACTTTGAGTAGCAAGAGGCTAAAGAGTGGAAACTTACCAAGGCGGCCAGCGAGGAGCAGGAAAAGGGAAGATGTCCTCCTGGGGCTCCTTTGGCTGGTGGTCTTTCCATGGGGGCTTTTCTTCTTCAGGATTGAAACCTAACAGGGATAGTGTGGGTTCCTCCAAGTGGCCACAAGATGTCATAATGTCATTATATGAATTCTCCCAGAAAGGTTCAAGTCTGGGTGTCAAATTACATTTCTTAAAGCAGGCAATGGAAAGTGGCAGTTATCTAATCAGTGCTGCTTCGGGGACCAGCCCGGGTCAAACCTCCCTCCCCTGGGCCCAGGACAGATGTCAGGCTGATGGCAGAATCTTTGTCTCACCCACCTTCTTCTACTCCAATCTTGTTGTTAGAGTCACAGGAGAGTCACATGGACACTGGAAATGACATCTGCCGTGAGAGAAGATGGGCCTTTATAGAAAGACAAAGTCCAGTATTCCTCATAGTGTGGTTCACAGAACCACAATTTGGAGGGATATTTTTCACAAATATCTTCCTGAACAAAATCAGTTAGGGAAATGCTTCTGTTCCATCCTCTTCTGGAGATGTCCAAAAAGCCCATTATCATGTCAAAGGCTTTGATGAGACCTGCAGGAAACCAGCCTGGTTAACATCACTTACTCCCACACTTCTCAAACATCTTCAGCCATGTCTATCCTCCCTCCTGTCACGAATGCTATTTAAACCTATAAAGCCCCAATGTAATTTTATCAGAAACCAATGGTTGCCCCGCACGTTGGAAACAAAGGCTGGCATGGCACATTTAGAGTGCTAGGGAGGGTAGTGAAGAAAGATGAGTTTGAGGTCACCTGGCTAGAAATGTTACCTCTCTCCACTTGTGAATCTTCAGAGAAACTGAGTCATCTCCACCATGATTACAGCCCTTTGTACTTTCTTCTTCATGCTAGAGTTGTCTATGTTTATTTAATCTCCCCAACCATTAGGTGGAACAAGAATAGGAAGAAATTGCTATTTATGAAGGTGAGAAATGATCAAATGTCAAGAATTGCACATGGTCTCACATAGACCAGGGGTTGGCACAGATTTGGCCAAACTACTCCACCCCTATTTTTGTGAATCAAGTTTGATTGAAATTCAGCCATCCTCCTTCATCCATGTGTTGTCTATGATGGCATTCATGCTATTATGGGAGAGTTGAGGAGTTGCCACAGAGGCCTTCTGGCCTGGAAGGCTAAAATACTTATGATCTGGCTTTTTACATAAAAAGTTGCTGAAGCTAGTATAAGCAGTAGGCAGCCTCTTGACAAGAGAATCCATAGTGATTTTTGTAGGTTTTCTGCTATCCATTTGCAACTCTGCAGCCTGCAAATAGTAAGTGCTTTGGAAGTGTCTTAGCCCTTTTTCTGCTGCTATAACAGAATATCAGAGACTGGGTAATTTATAAAGAAAGGAGATTTATTTGCCCATGGTTCTGGAGGCTGGGAATTCCAAGGGCATGGTGCATGGTGCTGGCATCTGTTCAGCTATCTGATGAGGGCCTTCTTGTGTTATAACATGGTGGAAGGTACCACGTGATGAGGAAGAGTATGCACAGGAGAGAAAATGGAGGCTGATCTCATCCTTTTATCAGGTTCCCACTCCTGATATAATTAGCCCACTTCCATGATAATGGCATTAATCCATTTGAGGATTATGTGCTTTGCATTGTAAGCAAGATCATTCTCATTCCCCAATTTTCCCCCAACTCTGCCTTATCCTCTAACTCCATTCCACCCTCATGACATAATCACCTCTTATGGGTTCCACCTCTTAAGACTGTCAGAATGGCAATTAAATTTTAACATGTGTTTTGGGAGGGACATTCAAACCACAGCAATATGTACGGGATATAGAAAATAGCCACAAGCCTTCTTTCTGGAATGGGTGATACCTGATCTCTCATCTGCTTCTCCAGACCTTTGGCTTCTATATCTTGACTTGCTCCCAGACGTTCGGCAGGCAAACTCCTGCTGCTGTCAGCAAAGTCAGCTTCCTCCTTTCTGATGAAAAAATTCTTCAAAAGTCTCTAAGGGCCTTTGGACATCAATCAGCTAGCCCGTAGAGCTGTGTGAATGAGGATGTATAAATGAAGCAAACATATGGATTATATTTTCATCAAAAATACACATACACTCTGAAATTAGTGGGAAAGTGCTTTGCGGGGTCATTCCATTGCTTGGCTGTTTCCAAAACTGCTTAAGGAAAGTTTGATAGGTTTGATAAACCTCCATCGCAGTGTGGAATTAACCTTTCTCTCCCCAGACTATGCAGAAAGCTCAGAAGGGGTGGAGAGAAACCCACCAAATGGAACTACTCATTTGAAATCTTCTTGAGTCTGACTCAATGAGTGATTGGCAGCTGCTTATGCCCATTTGGGAGTATGTTTTTCAGTGCCCCTTACAGGGGCAAAATGGAGGCAAAGGTATGCTTTTCTAGGGTGGTCTTTTCATTTTCCTTCTGATGGATGCCTGGTGTCATTAAAGAAAAAACCAAATGAAAGAAAATTTATTGCACACCATACCTGTTCATTGTCAAGAAAATGGGAAGAGACAGATGAACAGAAAGAAGAAAGTAACAACTGGTTTGGTGTCACCTCGCAGTGAAGAGGCAGCCAAATGGTCATCATCTGAGCAGAGTTGGAGGGGAAGGCAGAGTTGGGGGAACAGTTGGGGAATAAGAACGACCTTGTTTATAACACAAGGTAAATTTGGAGGTCAGGGAGGCATGACAACATTTTGGGTTGGGGCGAAGGGGCTAGGGAGCTGAGAGATGTCATTTCCTCACTTGGACCCTGTTTTCAGTCTCTCAGATTGGCTTTTCAAAGCACTCCGCCCTTTGCCCTAACTGTCTGTGCCATGCAACTCTGGGGTGACTCTGGAATTTAGCTCTGTGCAACAGGAAAACATGAATTACTTTAACTTTTTGTGGGCCTATTAGATTTTCAAAATACTAGTGTTTTTGGCAGCACAATTGAAGGGACAGTGTGGATGGCAGAATAGGGTCACTTACTGCCTTGATGAACAAAAGCCCTGTTCATGCAAGTAAACACAGGAAGGTGGGAGAGGGGGAGGCTGGCCTTACCCTCAGCTTTGCCTCTTATCTTGTTCTCATAGCAAGTTGGACCTATGTTATTTTTTGGTGCACATGGAAGACCCTACTGAAGAGTTACCCTCAAACAGTTTCCAGACTCTTTTTCCCTTGACACCTCCCCTTCCAGAGGATCGAGTGCCATATAATTTGCTTTTCCTGCTTCCCTTGCAGCTAGGGTGACGGGGCTACCCAAGTGTAGCCTGTAAGTGAGAGTCTGCTGGGTGGGGCCTCTGGGAAATCTCCCTCTTTTTTGCACGGAAGTGATTGATGCTATTTTCCTATGGCCAACTCACTCCTGACGTGAGAATGGAGGAGACGCCTGGAGCTGCAGCAGCCATCTTGCATCCACAAGAGAAAGGCCAAGGGAATAACAGAGGTCATCCTGAAATCACTGAAACCAGTGTCAGTGGCTGCCTACCTCCAGGCCTTCTGTTAGGTGAGAAAATACCCCACTCCCTGTGTGAGTCAGTAAGCGAGTATGAATCAGGGTTTCTGTTATTTGCAACCACATGGCATCTTAGCAGATACATTGAGTGACCTGCTCAGCTCAGCACAGAGACAGATGCCCATCATGGTGTCATCCTATAGACTTAGTTGTGGCAAAAATACACTGTATGTTTTTTTCCAAGTTTGGTGACGGTGTCTGGGTCTCAGCAGGAAACTGATGATATATTCAAACAGGGTAATTGAAGGGAGTTTAGTAAAAGCACCGGTTACAAAGGTGTGGGAGAGCTTATGGAATCCACAAGAGATTGGTCAGTGCCCTAGAACTACCAGCTGGGCGTCGTTATCACCCTGGAATAAGGCTGCCCCACGGGGTATGACCTGGGGCAGAGGGATGCCGCCAACTTGTGGGGACCCAGCAAGGTCGTATATACCCTGTCCTTTCCCTCCTTCCACCTACCGATCTCCTGCCAGTGCCGTAGCCCCCTTATCTGTGAGGAGTAATTTCCCAGACCACCCAGTGGGTGCCTGAGACCATGGGCAGTACCAAATCCTACGTGTGCTGTGCACAGATTTCTTTTCTCTTCTTCACAATTTCACGGATAGAAGATTCATGCTCATAGATTTTGGCGACCTCAGCATACAATTTTTTTTTCTTTCCTTCCGTTGAGAACTTTCACCTTTTCACTTAAAGGAAGCAGTTTACGGCTTCTCCTTGGCATATCAGAACGGCCAGCGGCACTACTCTTCTGCTTTGGGGCCATTATCAAGCATTAATATTAATAAAATAAGGGTCCCTTGGACACAAGGTCTGCAATACCGCAGTAGTTGACCTGGTAACCGAGACAGCTGCCGCGCGACCCGCGGGCAGGGGCGTGGTCAGTGTAAATCCACTGGACAAAGGAATGATTCGGTCCCAGGTGGGACAGAGTGGGGTGGTGGGAGATTTCATTGCGCGACTCACAACGGTGTGCAGTTGCAAACGTATGCATTCTTTATTTCTGGAAGTTTCCATTTCGTATTTTTGGACTGCCGTTGACTGTGGGTAATTGCAACTGTGGATAAGGGGTGACTGCTGTACTGAGAAGCAGCCGGCCTGCAGAGGAGCCTGCGGACACGCTGCAGTCAGGGCAGCCTCCCAGGACGCAGTGCAGGCTGGAGAAGAGTGGCGCGTGGGTCCGGGAGGGCGGACGGGGTCTCCAGCTTGGTGCCACCTATGACGGGTCGGAGGCATCTCGGGGAGCCGTGCTCCACCAGTTGAACACCACGACTGGAGGTCCAAAAGCTTCTCCTTAAACTTGGAGTGCTCCTCGATCTGTGTTGCCTTCTCTCCAAGAAGAGGCCTCCAGGGTCCCGGCCGGTGGCCCGTGGTGGCACTTCCAGTTCTGACTGGCCTGCGGGCTCCGCTGGTGGCCCTTTGACGAAGCCATCGCCAGAGCCCCTGCTGGGCTGCCTGCCTGGCCCAATTCAGAATGTTAACTGGGCACCGGGCAGCTGCTGGGAGTGCTCTAAACTCAGATCGGTTTTTAAAATTCGGACTCTATTTAAATATCTCAGGGGGCTTAGACCAACCCAGTGAAACACAAGCCCTTAGCATCAGAAGACCTGAAAGGAAGGAGAACTTCTGTCCCAGGTGTCAGAGTATCAGAGCCTCACTTTGATGGCCTCATTTCACCCATGACACGACCCCTTCCCCCCAACGCTGCCCAGGTGGGAAGGGAGCAGGAGGGAAGGCGACTTGTCCCGTGCCTCCAGGCCAGGGAGTGGCCGAGTGAGGGACAGAAGCTGGGTCCCGAGGACACCTCTGTGGCTGGCCCTGTCCTGCCGCACACTGCCTCCCTCTCGCCCACGGGAGGTCTTGTTATTGGGCACTCGCTGGATGCTCACTCGGGTGCAGAGAGGCTAAGCCTCACCCAAGGCTGCAGACACCTAAGTGGCATCTTCAGGAGGAAAGCTCAGGTCTCCTGTCTCCTCTCAGGTCGTCCAAGCTTGTCTCCTCAACCAGCCGTGTCAAGATCCAGTCTCCCCAGGAGACCCCAGAAAAGCCTTCTGGAAGCCCCTCTCCACACGGGTGCAAATCTTTGGGCTTTTTCTGGCCTGAACCAAAGTTTCCTTTGCACCCACAGGATTCGACCAAAGTCACAGTCCTTGCGGTACAGAATAGTCTTTAAGAGCACTTTGTGCTGGGGTGAGTTCTTCAAACCCTTCGAGCCTTGATATTTTCACCTCTAAAATGGAGCCGTAACTCTCTTAAGGTCGGATTCCCCAGAAGCTGGCCCTGGGACAAGGATTCTGGTGCAAGTAGTTTATTTGGAAGGTGATCCCAGGGGACACTAGGAGTGGAGTGGGGGAACGGGACAGAGAAGAGAAGGCAGTGAATACCGAGTGCATGATCAGGTAAATGACCGCACTGGGGACAGTGGCAGCTGGAGCCAGTGGCAGCTGGTGAAGACCACACAGAGTTGGAGCTGCAGTATTGATCTAGCAACTTCCACCACTCCTAGGCTGAGGTCTGCTCTGGGGGTGGGATTAATTTCCTGGCACCTCTGGCCTGCTAGGCGAGGGGGCAGAGCCAGCGAGAAGAAAGGCTTCAGCAAAGAGACGCAGGTGTTCGCAATCGAAGTCAGGCCAGGTGCACCATACACGGGGAGGGGACGCGGCCAATGTCCCAGACGCCTGCCACATGGAGCTGCTGCGAGGAGACAAGGAAATTGTGCGTGGCGCCTCCTAAGTGCCCACTAAATGGTGGCCGTTACTATTACTACTATCATTATTGTCATTACTGTTCTTGTGACTACTACTGACTCAGAGCAAATGAAGCAGCCATTTGGTGCTGTAATCTGTCCCCCTCCTATGATTTTTGACATCAGAGTGTTTTGCTTTAGCCAAACATTTTATTTCCCCCAGGGACCAGCCACTGGGCAGGAAGCCCTGAGCTCCTGGCCCATGCTATGAGAATCCTAGCCAGGTGTGTTTCCCAAGCACAGGAAAGAATTTGCCTTGTGGGAGGAAATTGGGTCTGGCCATGCTCATGGGCTGGGCTCTGTTTTCCCCAACTCTTTAGAGAAAAGAAAAAAGCGCCAACCCAACCCTCTCCCTTCCGTAGCCAGGACAGCGTGCGTTCTCTCCAGCTGGCACCCAGCGTCCACGCACACAGCCAGGCGCAGCCAGGTCCCCTGTGTGTGGGGGCGCATGCGTGCAGACTCCTCAGCCCCTGGCCTCTCCTTGTTTATCTAAAGGCCCCCGAGACAGAGAAAGGCCAGAGAAAGGCCGTTTTAGGGCGCCGCAAGAGGGTGGAGTTGCTTCCTCCAATTGCCCTCCCCCCTTCCTTTGTACCTTCTGCGGCTTCCTCTTCCCACCCTGCCCCCACCCTTCCTCTTGCCTTGTCATCCTTTCTCTCCCGGCTGCTCTGGAGGGCTGGCATTCGGGTCAGGATTATTCCCACATCTACCCCCTCGGAACCCCTGGCTGGGTTTGCAGTGTGTTGAGGGGAGCTCTCCCCTCCTCCTTCCTTTGGGTCTGTTCCCTCTTGTGTTTGCTTTGATCTCTAACCGATGATGCCAACAAGTGGACAGGCCCACCCACTGGTCTCTTTCTGTGTGGTTGAAAAGAAGGGTTTTCCTGTTCTTGGAGCCGGCTGCTCTGCTGCCTGCAGAAGGTGGGGATGCAGGCTGGCTGGCAAGGGAGTGAGCTGGAGCCCTGCGGATTGGAAGCCATGGCAGTGCTGGCTGGTGGTTGTCGGGGAGCTGATGGTGGAGGGTGTGGATTTGCTGCTGACTGAGGGTTTGAGGCAGAGCAGGGTGCTGGGGTGGGGGGCGGTGGCTGCGGGTGACATTGGACAGACCTGAAAGAAAAGGCAGTAGGCTCTCTCAGGAAGGAGTGTCAGGTGCTGCTGTTGGGAAGCATCCCAAGTGCCTGCCATTCAGGAGGAAATCCAAATGAGAAAACAATACCGGTGGAGCACTTGAGTTTGAGTTCTGAATCTGTTGCTATCTGGCTGTGAAGCCTTGTGTAAAATACTCAGTCCTTCTGTGCCAGCACTTTCTGAGTCCTCAACTGGCTAAACTGACACCTGCCGCACTTAGTTTGGGGGCTCATGGTATCAGCTCTTGCTGCATAAAATAGAACCCCAAAACTCAGTGGCTTGTAACAAACATCGTTTATTTGGCTCACGATTCTGTGACTCAGCAGACTGGGCTGGGTTCAGCTGAGTGGTTCTTCAGTCTTGACTAGGCTCACTCATGCATCTGTGGTTAGTTGCCAGGGCCCTCGGGAGCTGTCTGGTCTAGGTTGGCCCAGCTGAGACCGTTTGTGCCTATTTCTTCGTGGTTTGTCATTCTCCAACCTGGGCTAGCCCAGGTGATCTCTGGAATCCAAGAGAGAAGTGCCTAAAAGCTTTTGAGGCCTAGACCTATACTAAAACTATCACACTGTCACTGCTGCATCATTCTACCGATCAAAGCATGTTACAAGCCAGCCCAGATTTAAGAGGTGAACAAATAGATTTGATACGGTTTGGATGTTTGGCCCCTCCAAATCTCGTGTTGAAATTTGATCTCCAGTGTTGAATGTGGGGCCTGGTGGGAGGTGTTGGGGTCATGGGGGGCAGATCCATCATGCTTGGCCTCTTGCCCTCCTGATAACGGGTATGTTCTCGCTTTGTTAGTTCACGTACAAGCTGGTTGTTTAAAAGAGCGTGGCACCTCCTCCTCCTCCTCCTCCTCCTCTTGCTCTTGCCAAGTGGCACACCTGCTCCTCCTTCACCTTCCACCTTGATTGGAAGCTTCTGGAAGCCCTCACCAGAAGCAGATGCTGGTGTGATGCTTCTTGTATAGCCTATAGAACCACGAGCCAAATAAATCTCTTTTCTTTATGAGTTACCCAGCCTCAGGTATTTTCTTTATAGCAGTACAAAACAAATACAAGATCCCACCTTTTGTTGGGAGAAACAGCAAAGTCACATGGCAAAGGCATGTGGATGCAGGGAGTGGAATAGTTTTGGCTACTTTTTGCAAGCAATCTGCTATACTCATGAAATAATAGGTTCAACATCACTTGGAAGACCAGAAATTCTCTAGTGCGAAGAGAGATGCAAAGGATAGAAAGTCACCTTAAGCCCACTGCCCAAAGAGATGCACTGGTAATATATTAATATTCGTCTGGGGAATCTAGTCATTTTCCAGGCTCATGCAATGGTGTTTGGAGTGAGTAGGAACTAGAATGTGAATGACCAGATGAACAGAATTAGATGAGAATCCTTTTTCTGGTTGTCTATTTGCAACCTCTGAGAAGTGAAGTCTCCTGAGTGGTCCACCCTTGGGTTTGGACATACACTGTGATAGGACTAATAAATTTAGACAACTTGGATAGAGGTCCAGTTTCAGGGATGTCGTATGATGGAAGATGGAGTCTTGCATGGTAAACCAGATGTCCCCCAGAGCACAGCAGCACAGGGAGAAGGAGTTCTAGGTACTGCATAATTACAGTAGAACCTACCCTACCTCACAGTGGCACATGTGTTTTCTGGAGGAAAGGAGTCAAAGCTGTCGCCCGGAGGGGAGATATCTTGAAACTCCAATGCTCTGGGGGCTTAAGCAACCTTGCTGTGTGACGCTCCTAAGTGGGTGTGATGCTGAGGGCACGTCACTCCTTTCTCCCAGTTAATGACAGCAATTGCTGGCCACCAGCACCCGGTGCCAGTGGCGATCTGGGACTCTGAAAGTTGGTGGATTTTCAGGTCCACCAGCACTAGCAATGAAACAGCACAGTTTCAATGCAAAAAGCCGCAAAATCCCAGACTTCCTAGCTTCACGGTGCCTGGGCCGCATTCATGGACACATGCAAAGCCGTCTTGGAGCCTGAACTGGCTTCCAGAAATATCGGCCAATCATCGTCCTCACTGGCAATGAGCTGGGGTGTCTATTTCTCTTCTGCTTTCACCAGCTCTGGACATTCTCACACACACACACACACACACACACACACACACACAAATCCCATGTGGTTTTAAGGAGTTTCTTTATGTATACACACACAGAAGCCGAAGGGTCCAGAAGCCACTCTGATTGGGAAACGGTTTGGAAGACAAATGGTGACAGCCACATTATGGGACGTTGCCAACCGATTGCCATCCTGCTTGAGAGTGTCAAACAGGCTGCACGTGCTCTCACGTTCACTTGGGAGAGCGCGTCTCCCTTCCTCTCCGGTCCCTCTGCACCATTAGGCGGCACGTTTTGCTCCCCAGGGCCCGGAGGTTAATTGCTCCACCCTGCGCCTTCTACCAGCGGGAGGTGTGCCTTGGCAGCCAGTCCCTGCACGTGGCCTGCCCAGATGGGTGGTGCATCCCGCCCGCACCGGCTGCTGGGCCTGGGTTTGTTTGTGTTGGTGTTGGCTCGGTTTCAACAGAGCCTACAGATGTGGCCAAGCTGGAGAGGGGCGAGGGGCCAGCAGCCAGTGGGCGAAGAAAGGAACCAATCATTTCTGATTTAATCTGATCTGCCCAGATCTTTTAGAAGGGGGCAGTGAGAAAAGCCAGGCTCAGCCTGGGCCCCTGCTGGTTTCTATTTTGGATCTGCATCTCCATCCCACCAGGGGAGCGGGAAGCCCAGGCTTCAGGGGGCTTGCACCAGGGTTCCAGGCCACGGGGAGCCGGGGGAAGGGGAGGGATGGCTTGGCGCATTTGCCCTGTCTCCTCTCGGGGCTCTGTGGGACTGGCTCAGCCCTAATGAGGGCTGGCAGGGTTGGCAGAGAGCCGACTTCCCCTCACGCTCAGACTTTTCACCTGGCAGGTAAAAAGGAGCCCAATTAGCCACCTCAGCAGTGCAGAGCCTGGAGCCCTGACACTTGCCTGCCACGTGGCGGAGGCAGAAGCAAGACCAGGGAGGGGGCGCAGGTGGCAGAAATATGGGAGGAGCCAGTTCCAGGCAGAGGCTGCCCACTCTTTGGGGTTTCCACAAAGCCCTGGGGACCCCTTCTCGAGGTCCCTTGCCCCAGAAGGCCCTGGGGAAGGCCGATAGAAGGATTACGGACCGGCTTCCTCCTGCCTCCGTCCTCCCTTGTCATTGCTTCTACTGGCTCCCTGTCCTTCTGGGGTTCCTGTGGCTTTTCCACAGGGAGCCAGGCGGGGCCCTGCCCCGGGCTACATCTGCCAGATGCAAATAGTTGCTGAAGTTATTTAGTGTGTCCTCGCGTCTCCTTTATGTCACGCGTGTTCCCTAGGCAACCGCGGCTGGAATGCAGCCAACTTTGAGAGGTCCTTCACATGCAGGAACAGAAAATGGCCCTTGTTCGCTTCTCGTCTGGGGGCTTCTGAAAGTGCCATCCTGACACGGGGAAGCAGAATCCTCTTATTTGAAAAGAGGGCAGAGAGAGAAACCTGACCCGACCGCCCACCAGGAAGTCAAAGAGGCAGGAGCTCAGGGTCCCTTTGCCCAATTTCTCTGCATGAGGGTGGGGGAAGCGCAGAGCACGGCCACTTGGGTGCACTGGTCCCCTCCGCAAGGACCCTCCCACGGGGGCAGCTGTGGGACCATAAAAAGGGAAGTTTCTCTCTTCCTTCGAAAGATTATACAGAGAAGTCAACTTTTTCTTCATTTTAAAGCTATTTTTCTCATATCAACAAGAAATTCCTTACAAAAAATTAGAAAATATAGATGAATATTTAAAAAAAAAGAGAAAATCTCTACCCAAATTACCCATAATCCCATCACCCAGAGATGATCACTGTTAACATTTTGGTTATATGCATATATTTGCATAAAAGTCTTACACAAATTATCCCCAAACCCAATGGCTTTACACAGTGGTTCTCAAATTTTTTTGGTCTTAGGATCCCTTTATGCTTATAAAATCATTAAGGACTTCAAAGAGCTTTTGTTAGGTCAACTGTGTCTATTAACATCTACTGTATTAGAAATTAAAACTGAGAAAATTTTAAGATCAAGAATACATAAGCATATATTCCATGAATTACTGAAGTGAGGATGTTGTCACACATCACGTAGCCTCTGGAAAACTCCTCTGTACACTCCTGAGATACTGAGAGTGGACCAGGCAAACAACATCTTAGCAGTACTATGAAAAGTGCTTTGACCTTGTAGACCCTCTACTGGTGTCTCAGGGACCCCAGGAATCCCCAGACCACACCTGGAGAAACGCTGGTTTAAAAAAAAATCAGTATTTCCTTCTGCTTACAAGTCCTCAGGTCAGCTGCATGGCCCTTCAGGTGTTGCCTGGGCTCAGTGGTGTGTCTACGGCCGGGCGTGGCAGGGGCTGTCTGAACTTGGCTGCCTCTCTTACTTGTTGGAGGGCCAGCTGGTTAGAGGCTGGTCTAGGATGGCCCCAGTGGAGTCCCTCATTCTCCAGCAGGGTGGCTTGGGCTTGTGCACATGGCAGTGGCAGGATTGGGAGAGCAAGAGGGAGTGTGAAAGGGGGGAAGGAAGGGGCTGGGGAGAGAGAGAGAGAGCCAGAGAGAGTGCTCAGGGCTGCTTGAGACCTGAGTCAGAACAGGCATACCGTCAATTTCTCTGTGCTCTATTGCCCAGAGTGAATCGCATGGCCAGGGGGTGCAGAGTAGACTCCACCTCTTGCTGGGAATTGCTGCAAAGTCACATTACGCAGGACCCTTTGTGGCTATTTTTGCAATCAATCTACCACACACTTCACATTTGTTTAATGGCTGCATTATTTTCCATTGAATAGACGTGCTGTAATTCACTCCAGCCCTAATTGTTGGACGTTGAGGTTGGTTTTAATTTCATCCTAATGTGAACTAGACTAGAGCCAGCATTCTTGTGCATGCGTCTGACTCTTACCTTAGGGTAAATTCCTAGAAGAGAAATTGTAGCAACAAAAGGCATGAGCCTTTTGGGTCCTTGATCCGTTTTGCCAAACCTCTCTCCAGAGAGCTCACCCTAGTTTCTGTTCTCGCCTGTTGTTTTGAGAGACCGGTTTCTGCAAGGGTGTGTGTGTGAGATCGTCTGCAGAGAAGGCCCGTGGTCCCCGGCAATTACGCTGCTGAATGGGTAGCTGCTACTCCTCAGCCTGCCTTCAGGGCCGTGGCCACGGCCTGGAGAGAGATGCTGAGGAGGGGCTTATTCACAGACGGCTGGCTCTGAGTCTGTCCACGCACCCCACTCGCCTTTCTAGCCCCTCGCTGGCCAGAATTATTCATTACAGATTCAACATGCACCTCTTCCTCTTCCCAAGAGAATCAGAAGCATCTTTTTCCTTTTTAAAGATAATCAGGGCCAGGCATGGTGGCTCACGCCTGTAATCCCAGCACTGTGGGAGGCCGAGGCTGGAGGATCGTTTGAGCTCAGGAGTTCGAGACCAGCCGTCTGAGCGAGACACCATCTCTACTAAAAAAAATAGAAAGAAATTAGCTGGACAGCTAAAAAAAAAAAAAATATATATATATAAATTAGCCGGACAACTAAAAATATATAGAAAAAATTAGCCAGGCATGGTGGCGCATGCCTGTAGTCCCAGCTACTCGGGAGGCTGAGGCAGGAGAATTGCTTGAGTCCAGGAGTTTGAGGTTGCTGTGAGCTAGGCTGACGCCACGGCACTCTAGCCTGGGCAACAGAGTGAGACTGTCTCAAAAAAAAAGATAATCAGGAGTGGTGCAATAGGGGACTCAGCTCAGGGACAGGATCCTCAGCCATGGGGACACAAGTCACCCCTGGCTGCATGACAGTGAGGCTCTTGATGGGGCTCTGTATGTCTCAGGTTGTCCCCAGTGTGCCCAACACCTCTGCCCACCGCACCGGCTTCCTAGTGTTCACACATCAACAAATGCTCAGGCCACTCGGGCCTGTGCCACGGTTTGCTTCATTTTTGACAGCGCCCCGCGTATCTCGTTGGCCCCGTGTTTCCGCCAGACTCTGTTCACCAGTTTCCAGGAGAAACCCTGTTGCATAGTTTCCACACTGGGGCCTCTGCGTCTGCTGTTCCCGCTGTCCGATTTCTGTCCCCACCCTCTCTCCGTTCCACTCTCGTCTAGCTTGACAAGCACCCTCCAGCACCTCACCGAGGGACTCGAACGTTCACCTTTGAGGCTGTGTGGACACTCCCCAGCCCTGAACTGTCACCTGCGGTGGCGGCAGCTCTGGCTCAGATGTCCCCGATTCTTGCTTTTTGCGAGCTGTGTGACATTTGGCTAGTCAGCTGACCTCTCTGAGCTCCAGTTTTTCTCTCCTGTACAGTGAGAATGCTGTCAGGCTCATACATCACCTCTGGCCGCTCTGATGTTCAACTGAATTACTAGATGTACACGTAGAGGATCCACTCAAGACACAGGAGAGGGGAGCGTTTATCTCCGCACTGCTTCAGGCTGCCCCCCAGGCTTGTACCCAGAGGTTTGTCAGCAGGCAGGCTGCATGTACACTGCAGCAGAGAAGCCCCGGAGAAGCAAGAGACACACCCTGCGTGGCGAAGTGAGGCACCCTCGGGCAGCCACAAGGGTGGCCCATGAGAGTCTGAGACGGTGCAGAGAAGGTATCGACCCAGCCACGAAGGCTGCACCTGTCTCCTCTAAATCCTGACCGCTGAGCGCAGTGCCTGGCGCAGAGCCCACGCTAAACCATGCGGTAAATGCGGAGTGCAGGAAGAAGTTCCTGTTGCATTTGGTTCCTGACCATCCTCGGCCTCTGGTCAGGGTGGCCAGCTGTCTCTCTGCTGCCTTTGCTTAGCCCGCAGTGCTCTACGCCGCTCTGAAGGCCGGATCAGGAAAGCGCTCTGCTCACGGAATGGGTTGATCGGGCTGCCCTCAACCCCAACGAGGGGCCGGGTTGGGCGAGCGCTTTTTCGGCTGTATCTTGCAAGCCCATTGTGGGAAAAGCTGCAGTGTTGGGCCGGGTGGCCTGGGCAGATCAGGAAACATTCCTCTTCCTCTCCCGCCTGGATCCTTCTGTTGTTCCCCTGGCTCCGTTCTCTCTGGACCTATTGCCCGAGAACCATCTGAAACAGTAGCCTTTGTGCAAAATAAATCCCACGAAATTCTAGTTCAGTTCCTCTCCCCGTTGTCAGCAAAAGTAGTTCCACTTTTACCTCTTTTTTGTACTGAGATTGAATGTGTATCCGTTGTGGTTTGGGTGCAAGCAATGGACACCTACTTCTCCAACTGAAGAGTAAAGGAATCTACTGGAAGTCTTGTGCAGACCAGAGGTCTGTAGCCAGAGGTTTGGGAAATGAGGAGTTGGACGAAGTCCAGTGGGCCTGTCTACTGCAGGACTTCTCGGATTCTTTACTATGCTAACACAAGTGTCCCAGGTGGGCGTATAGTTTACAAAGTTGTCCCAATTCCCAGATGTGCTGATTGTAAGATGCATCCACAGTTTAATACCAGCTTTCCAGAACTGAAGCCAAAACAGGGAAACTATCACATGAGGTGTACAAATTGATTTTGAGAATCGATCTGATTCCATAACATTATTTATTTGTTTTAAGGCGATGTATACAGAGCGCTTACTATGACCTGGGCACTATTTTAAGAGCTTTGATGTACATTGACTTGCTTAGTCCCACCCTTTGCAGTTGGGGTGGGGCCGGGAGGGACCCCATTGTGCACTTCTCAGATCTCCTCCGGCAGGGGGATAATGGACCACAGGCCCCGTGCCGCATTCCGAATCCACCTCTGCTTCGGGCAGAGGCCTTGCTCCCCAGGCTGCTCCCGGCCAGTGACCGAGCACGTCAGGGATACTGAGGCAGGTCCCTTGCTGGGAGATGCAAGTCTCCTCTGACGGTTGACTCTGACTCGAGAACTCCTCAAAATTTTGCCAGAACTTTCTTAGAACGGCACTGCTATCTAAGGCTTTTCCCGCTCAACCTTCCTTCCTTCCCGTTCTCGTAGGAATCAGGGGTGCATTGAGGCGTCACGACCTCTCCAGCCTCCTCTGGCTCCCCCCTAAACTCTCCCACTGGCGTGTCCCCTGGTGAGTCTCTTGCACATCTCACCCCATCCTGAGCGGACGCAGCTGGCTCTTTTATGTCTACCCCAGTTTATAGATGGCAGGACTAAGGGCCAGCATACAGAGACCCCTGCGCGAGGTCACGCAGCCAGTAAGGGGCAGAGCTGATGAGGCCCCCTTGACTCTGAGAAGTATGGCGTGTCCCACAATTTGAGGACTGCCGTTGCATTGGGGACCTCACACTGCTTTCCCGGCACTTCTTCCTTCGAGCTTTTGCATTTGTCCAAAGGCACTGCCTTCGCAGTCTGTATTCGGAGGAAGAAATGTCCATCCTGCTTCCCTGCAAGCTGCTCTGCCAGAGGGTGAGGTTCAGTGTGCTGCAGAGGACGGCTGCCCTCGGTGGGGACAGTGAGACAGCCCGTGCCACGCTCGGGCCGGGGCATCGCAGGCTTGCGCAGATGGTCCCCGGCTTTTGCTCGGGCTGCCTCTGTATAGAAAGGGGGAGAAAGCCGGCCTGTGACCTGGCTGGGCCCCAACCAGGCTGTCCGAAGCTCGCAGGAGGGGAGCATCTCAGTGGGTTTGTTGCTTGAACTCTGCAGGATCCAGGCGCTGCAAACGGGCCTCGCCGGAGGCATGAGATATTTTTATGAGTTTTTATTTTTAACGTCCGTTTGCCTCTGGCTCTCCTGAGAGTGGGGACAGGAGGTCAGACTCTCTCTCGTGACACGGCTGCTCGGGGACCTGAGGGCCCGAGCTCTGTGCTCTGACCCCCAGTGGAAGAGACTGTTATGACTAGGATTTTGCTTTCAATAAGTATTCATTAATAATCTCGTCCACTTGCCAGTATTTATCACGGTCAATGTCCCAGCCGTGGTACTAAGGGCTTAACGAACCATCTCTCATTTTCCCCTATTTAATTCCCCGCTCATTTTCAGACCTTAATTGTCCCTTCCTCAGGGACATCTTCCTGCACTCCTTGACTTGACTCAGTACCCTGCTCACCCCGACACCCCTTGCCCCAGCTGTATGCTCTCACCGCTCCACAAACCTTTGGTGCGAGGCACTTGTCCTCGTGGACACTTCACTTGTGTGTCGTTTTTTGGTTACTGTCTGTCTACATCCCTGGAAGAAGCTCGATGCTGCATGTTCATCACTGCAGCGCACACCTGACACAGCGCCTGGCACATAGTAGACGCTCAAATACATGCTTATTGAATGACAGAATGAACTATCCTTCCCGGACCCCACAAGGTAGATTTTACACGGAGGTTCAGAGAGGTTTAGCAGCTGGCTCAGGGTCACACAGCTAATAAGGGTAGAGGGAGGATTTCAATGAGGGTCCATCTGGCTTCAAAACCAAGGCTTCACCATTGTGCCCTACAGCCTTCTAACGTCCAAGTGCATTTTCTCTCTTTCCCTGCCCTGTCCCACCTGTGAAGGGCAGAGGGGTCCCACCCCTCTCCGGCCCTCTCATTTCACCTCCTGCTCCCCTCGCCAGGGTCCTGACATTCAGCCCTCCGATCCTTCCAGCTGTGAATCTTGCCCTTTGCAAATGCGTTGGATGCCATTCGGCGGTCTCTTGGCTGCCAGGGCTGGTCTCCATCTGCTGCAATGGCGTGGTGCCCGCTCGCAAGATGGCATGCTATTTTTACCCAGCTTAGGTGCCAAGCCAGCCAGATGTTTTTCAGCAGCCACGGGAAGCTGAGCCTTGCTGGGGTGTAGAGGGAAGCTTGCAAATGTCAGCTCCTCGGGGGGCTCTGGGACAGGTGAAGGGAGGGCTCTGCCTGGAAGTGGACACCTCCAAGAAGTGTCATTCCTGGCGCCCATCCGGGCCTCCTGCAGTGTGCTCTGAGCCGGCTGCTGCTTCCAAACACACGCAGGGCTGTGATGTGTCTGCTCCAGGGAGGAAATGCCCTGGGTCAGCATTCCCAGGGAGCGCCAGTGCTTCATCCTCCTGCTGGGCACTGGGGGTCACTGGGCCCAGACAGTGACACCTGGAGGGTTTCCATGGCTGAACCGGCTGCTTGGAAAATTCCAGATTTGGCCGGCTGCTCACGGCCAGAGTCTCTGGCCAGATCGGGCCAAGTCCAGGCAGGCATTACAATCCGATTGTCTTTCCCTAGACGCCAGGGGAGCCAGAGGTCCGGCAGTCTTAATCCCTGCTCCCTCTGTCCTGGGAGGGAGGCGCCCCCAGTTGAGGCACAGTCCTCAGTGACAGCCAGTTAGAAGCAAGCGCATGTGGCATAGCTCTATGGGCCAGGCTCCCTGTCTTCCTAACCTCTCCACTCCCAACCCGTGCGACCTTGAGCAAGCCTCATCCTCTCTGAGCCTCGGTTACCTCATCTGTCACACCTCAAGGCCCCTCCCTGCCAGATCTGGGAAGCTGCAGCTCCAGTTAGCTGCAGGGAGTCACAATTTTCACCGAACATTGCTGACCTTTCCCCAGCACCAGCCGGCCTCAGACCTGTCATGGGGGGAAGGGCAAGCTCTGCTCTTCCACCCCGATGTGGACACGTCTCACCCCACGTGTGACTCTCATGGTCTCACCCTTGGGAAACATTTCAGAACCCCCAAACCATCTATAAGAGGCTGCCTCCAAGTCCTGGCTTCCGGACATAATACCCCCTTCTCCCCATGAGGCATTGGGGTTCACGTGAAGAGGAAGGAAATGTTTGCAGCTGTGGCAGCCGGGACGAGAAAAATCAGACTTCAGGGAGTGGTCCCCGTGGCCTCACTGAACATGCTAGTCTGGCGTCCTGGGAGTGGCCTGCGAAAGGTCAGCCCTGGCTGGGCTGCAAGGCCAGGGCTTCTCAAACTGGAATGTGTCCCTGAGTCCCCTGCGGATCGCATTAAAATGCAGATTCTGATTCAGTTGGTGCAGGGGTGGGGGACCTGCAGTCACTTTGGTAGGCCAAGGTGGGAGGATCACTTGAGGCCAGGAGTTTGAGACCAGCCTGGGCAACATAGCGAGACCCTGGCTCTATGAAAAATAAGAAAAACTAGGTGGGTGTGGTGACATGCCCCTGTAGTCCCAGCTACTCTGGGAGGCTGAGGTGGGAGGATGGTTTGAGCCCAGGAGTTGGAGGTTACAGTGAGCTAGGATAAGGATACTACCACTGCACTCAGCCTGGGTGACAGAGTGAGACCCTGTCTAAAAAAAAAAAAAATTAAAGTTACATGGCAAAGGGGAATTAAGGATGCAGATGGATTTAAGGTTGCTGACTGGCTGCCCTTGAGATGGGGAGAATAACTTGGATTATGGGGATGGGGCAGCAGTGAAATCCCAGGGTCCTTACACATGGGACAGGGAGGCAGAGAGGAGGTCGGATTGCTCCTGCTGGCCTTGAAAAATGCAGGAAGGAACTCCTGACCCAGGGAATGCAGGCAGCCTCTAGACCCTGGAGAGAGCAAGAGAGCAGGGAGCTGGGTCCTCCCCTGGAGCCTGCAGGGATGTGGTCCCGCTGACACCTTGACTTCAGCCCGTGAGACCCATCTCCAGCTCTGAACTACAGAACTGAAAGATGACACACTGGTGTTGTCTTGAGCTACTAAGTTGATGGTAATTTAACGATGGGAAACTAACACAGCCTACATTTCTGCCAAGGTTCCGGGCGACGCGGGTGCCTCGGTCCCCAGCTCACACTGTGAGCAGCAAAGCTTCAGGCTGCCCGGGCGTGGGGCTTCCTCCTGTGCTGGGGGAGGACCTGGAGGTGTGAGAAGGCTGTTCAGTGGCTTCTATGGAAGTTGCCTTTTTACCCTGTTTTTTCCTCTGTCCCCTCGTTGTCCCCACACATAGATTACTTAAGGTCCCTTGGGTGTCTCTTGATAGGCTCCAAGTCGAGAAGCCCTTGGTCTGTGGGCTACAGACCCCTAGGGGAGCAGGGGAAGTCACTGTGAGGGCCCCTGTCACCCTTGTGCACTCTGTCTGTTTCCCAAACAAATGAGACCCGATGCAAATTGCATTTTTTCAAATGCATGCAGGTGGCATGAATAGGACACCAGTGGAGGCCGGTGGTTTAGAAGAGAGACTTTTGCCATTTAGCTAAAGCCTAAACTCTATGGGGACCCAGGTGTCCCTGGTGATCAGACCCCTCCCCCACCCTTTGCTCTTTTCCTTCCATCACTCACAAAGCTCCAGCCCCTGTGGCTTCTTTCCGTTCTAGAACAGGGGTCGTTCCCACCTTCACGTCCTCGGGGGCCTCCTCTGCATGCTCCAACTTGGGTTAAAAGGAGCCTTCTCAGAGGGGCCTTCCCCGAGCACCCTGAGCAGGAATGGCTCGCCTGTTGCTCTTTCTTACTGTTCCGGGTTAGTTTCCTTTGCAGTGTTTCTCACGGTCGGTGGCGATGCATTTTTTGAGGGTTTGGTGTCACCTGGCTTTCCCTTTGGATCGAGCCCAGCGAGGGCAGGGCCAGGGCATTCAGCAAGCACCTGTGCCCAGCACACGAGGCATGTTTTGTGCTTAATACAGATTTGTTGACCAGGGAGTGAACGAATGTATATCTAAGCCCCCACGAGGACAATTCCAGTTTGTCCACTTTATTCAACACTCGGAGCCTCTGACTCAGGGCTTCTCAGTCTCCTGGAGCCCTGGTGCCTAAACCCCTCTCGTAAAAGAGGAGCCCCATGGCTGACAAAATCAATCTCCGTTTTCCTTAACATTTCCTTCCACTCTTGTCTCTCCTCCCCGCTGCCCTGGAAGAACCCCTCTCGGTTTGATTGGTTGCCTCCTAACAGAAAAAAAAGATGCATGCTTGGTGCCTGGACATCCTCTCTGCCATTTTAATCTCAAGTCAGTAGGGCTTTTGTGCGGGGTGAAGCTGAATACTTGTATTTACTTTTGTTTTATCCCCAGAGCTTGTCTGGCTCATGTGAGTTCTGGCAGCTGCCACAATACACTCTGCTTCTGGCCTTCCATCCTGGTGAAGGATGTCCAGGGGGAGAACCCAGGCACTGACTCAAATTGTGCTGCCAGGGAGCGGTTGTCCCCTGGAGAGGTTTGGGGGAGCGGTGACCCCGTTGTGTAGGGCTGGCTTGAGCACACTGGCGTCGCGAGGCAGGGGTGGGCAAGATCCAGGCACAGAAAGCCGGGGTCACGGCTGACTTGAGTTCGCTCTTTATACTTTCTTTGTTATCAATACTTTGTACCATAAGTGAGAACTACTAAAAATCCCAAATCCCTATAGATGAGAAAACTGAAAGTTGGAGAGGTTGAGTATAAGAACTTGCCCAAGCTCACACACATCCAGAAATGTGAGCTCAAGTCTATCTGATTCCAAATCTTACGTATTTCCTACTGCCTACCACTTCCGCTTGTGTACCTGAAAACTTTCTGCACAACCTGTAGGTGTTTGTGCGTACGTGTGAACTCCATAAGAGAGAGGCCTGAAGTTTGCCTTCTCAGCTTCCATTCCTCCTGCTTCCAGCAATAAGGTCTGATTTGGGGTGGAGGTGGGGAATCACCCTTTACCCATTTTCAGTCCCTCTTATTTAGGTAGGGCTCTAAGCCCGGTTCCACTGGTGGCATACAAGGCCTGAGCCTAAGCCAGTTGGTACATCCCATCCCTCTGGTCACGGTAATTAGCTCAAGAATGGGCATAGAGCCTAAGCAAGTCCAATCAGAGTGAAACTCAAGACTTTTGAGTGAGCTTCCAGAAAAAGTTTGTATCTCTATCCAGCTGTTTTTGAACTTGAGAGGAGGGGAGGGTGGCACTGTGGTAGCCGTATTGTCATCGTAAGGGGAGAGTTTGGAGGGAAAGGCCAAACCGTAAGATGAATAGAAATTGAGTCCTAATGTCATGATTTGATCCTTGATCCAGCCATACGTGAAGCTGGACTTACCTTTAATCTTTTCAGCTTTACGAACCCATAAACTCCCTTTTTGTTTGCTTAAGCCTGCTTGAGGTGGGTTTTCTGTCACTTGTAAAGGTAAGAGCCCCGGATGATATAGATAAGGCTGGGACAGCCCTATACATTGCAGGGCAGGGAGAGAATACAGAGAGAAGCACCTCCTTAGCTTGAAAGCGTGGGCATGAGGGAGTCTCAGTATCTCAGCAAGCCCATGACATGTAGCCAGCTGGAAAGTCTGGATGGAATACACTGTCTTAGAGCCTCCCACCGTGTCCCACAAAAGGATGAAGACTCTACAGCTGCTTGGCCAGAACTGTAGTGTCCGGAGTGTTAATAGGTGTTTTGCTGGGGAAGGGATTGTGTGGCCCAAAGGATTTGAGAAACGTGAGAGCAAATAAAGAGATAAAACCTTTGCTACCACACCTCTGGAAGCCTCTATGATGCCAACACGTATTGTGAGCCCCAAGAAGAAGAAAGACAGTATGTGTGTTTCCAGAGGTTATTTTTCTTGGAGTATCTCTTGGGACCAGCATTGAAAAGAGTACACTTTGGGAAACTTTGGCTTGGAGGGCGGTTACCGTGTAGGCTAAAAATGATCCACTTTTCAGGATGTCTTGACAGGTAGGATGTGGGCAGTGAGAGAAAGGGTTGAATAAAGAACAACTTCTGGCCCGTGGAAATGGATGGGTGGAGTTGTCATCCATGGAGGTGGCGAGGCCGGCACTATATCTAGAAAGAAAGGAAGCCAATTTTTTTTTTTTCCAGACAGAGTCTCACTCTGTTGCCCTGGCTAGAGTGAGTGCCATGGCATTAGCCTAGCTCACAGCAACCTCAAACTCCTGGGCTCAAGCGATCCTCCTGCCTCAGCCTCCCGAGTAGCTGGGACTACAGGCATGCGCCACCATGCCCGGCTAATTTTTTCTATATATATTTTTAGTTGGTCAATTAATTTCTTTCTATTTTTAGTAGAGACGGGGGTCTCGCTGTTGCTCAGGCTGGTTTCGATCTCCTGACCTTGAGCGATCCGCCCACCTCGACCTCCCAGAGTGCTAGGATTACAGGCGTGAGCCACCGTGCCCGGCCAGAAGCCAATGTTTTAAAACTGGAAGATTCCACATTTTTAACACATCCCCATTGGCAATCACTCTTGGAAAACGCACGGATCTGGCAAGACTGGGCTCACCTCTGCCGGGCTCCGTGGGTTGGAGCTGGCTGGCAGCGCCGCCCCCGCTGGCCAGGTGCTCTGGAGCTTCCTCATTTAGACCACCAGCCTGGCTCCGCAGGGATGGGCGTGGGAGAACCCAAAGCGCACAGTGGTTCTCAAACGTGAGTGTGCACCGGAGTTGCCCAGAGCTCTGGTTAAAACAGCTGCGGCTCCCCGCCTGCTCCCTGCAGAGCCCGTGAGTCGGGAAGTCTGGGGCGGGGCCTGAGAATCTGCGATCCTTACGAGCCCCCGAGTGACGCTGATGCTGCTGGTCCGGGGACCACGCTTTGAGAAGCACCAAAGAAGGCTGTTCTCCCCATGAGCACCCCTCGCCATGCTTGCGGACACGGCTCTCCAATGGGTTTGGAATGGTCCACAAAACAGATGCATTTTGATGGGTCCAGGGGAGGTAGGAGCTCTGGTGGGGGGACATCAAGTCAGGCAGGAGGTGTCTGAGGACTGGGGTGTGCTTCAGGGTGTGCCAGGCTGCTACAGGCAAACTTGGCTTGCTTTTTCCTGTCTTTGGCAGGAGCTGGCTCTTCTGGGTCAGAGTCACTGGAGATCGGGGCAGAAAGTCCAAAGCCCCAAGGACAACCAGCAAGACCCTAGCAGGAGAGAGTGTCTTCGAGAGAATCCCAGGGAGAGAGGGCGAATTCCCTGCACGCACCCAAACTGCTTGCGCAGGCCTTCTGATTTATTTCAATTAAGCTCCAGGCTCATTATGCAGCCATATAGCTCACCCTTCTGCGGGTAGAAGCAGAAATCACATCTCCATCTGCTTCTCCAGCTCGGAGAGCCCCTAGGGTGGGGACCGTGGCCACTCCAGGGCTGGCCTCCTAGTTACCCCAAACACGAAAGGTTTGAGAAGAGCTCTGGGGCCTCTTCAAGCCGTTGGAGGTGAAGGTCGGGAGTCTGGCCCGGGCGGAGGGGCAGCAGCATGAGAGCAGGATAAGCCGCTTTTTCTTTTTTTTCTTGACAAAGAAAATATTCCTCCGTACATCTGGTTTGCATTTTTCTTTAGGGTTCTGCCAGAAACAATTGCGAACAACAGAACACAGCCCCAGATCGAAAGCATCCATCCATTCCTCTGGAATGCTCCATCTGTGCTGTTGGGCCCCATGTTAGGATTTGAGGAATTCCTTAACGTGAAGTCATCGGGCTTTAAAAACATTGCAGGCGGCGTTCAGTTCGCCAGCGCAGATTCTGCGCTTCCAACGTTGGCTTCACGCCCTCGGTCCACCTAGAACGCTCTCCCAGCTCGGACGCCGCGGTGCGGGACACTCATCTGCGTGTCAAGCGTTCAGCACACTCCTCTGTGTCAGACACGGTGACACGTCCTGGGGACGGGTCATCAGCCACGAGCAGAACAGTGTCTTCTGCTGGAGGCCGGCAGAGCGGGCTGTGCCAGCGTTTCCACCTGTGCATCCCCATGGGGCAGACCCCCGGTCCCCACAGCGCTTCGGCAGGCAGGTGAGAGATGGGGACAGCCTGGGGGACAGGCACGGGGCCTGGCTCAGCTCCTCACGCGTGGCATGCGCTCCATCAGTGCCTGTGGCCGTCAGGAATTCCAAATAAGTGGCAAGGAGGCAGGAGAGGCTGAGTTTACCCCCCGAGCACCACGAGGTACCGAGATTCCATCCAGCTCCTTTGTCGAGGCCAAAGTCAAGGCCGCGCTGAAGCCATCTCATTCTGTCCTAATGGAACAGTCTCTGCTTATCCAGTGCTCTCTGTGGGCATTAGGCACACGGTGCTCCCCCTTAGTCCTGCCTCTCTGTGGCTTCAGTGTCATCAGCATCATCATCCTCATCTTCAAGACGAGAACGTGAGGCCCGGGGGGATGATGGGCTTGTCCAAGGCTGGGCAGAGAGGAGGTGGCAGAGGTGGGATTCCGGTTCAGCTGTTCCCGACCTCAGAGCCAGGGCTCCCCCGGGCTGTACGGTGGAGAGGAGCAGATAGCAGCAGGGAAGCGGTCTGGAGGAAGAGGCAGGGGTGGGGGTGCAGCTGGGGGGAACAGGGTGCTTCTATTGAGGGCCGCGTGTTGCCAGAACTTAATCCAGCTTTTCCGGTCAACTGTCAGCTCAGCTCCTCTGGGGACCAGAAGCCAAGGCCGGTGAGGGCCATGCTGGTCGCTGGCTGTGAGCCGTCCACTGCGGGTCAAAGGACCCATTGTCAGTGACCTATTAGTCACGAGCCTGGCAGGCTGGCCAATGCTTCTTGCTGTTCTTCCATTGAAAGAGCTCCTTCTGCTCTGGGGAGGAGATGGGGGTCCTTGGTGTAGGACATGGTCCTCGCAGAGTCCCGACCCTCTGTCCTGTGGGCCTGCTCAGCCCCCACCCCCTCCTCTGCCATCTCCACAATGGAACAAAACTCCTCTCTAACTCCGCACGCCCGGGGTCTGGAATTTGAAACTGCGGTTGTCTGTGCTCTGCCTTGTCTGAGGCTTTCTCCAGGGCAGCCGGCCCCATTAAAGGGAGGGAAACTGAGGTAGGCGAGATAAAGCCCTCCCCATTAATGTCCCGTGTTGAGGGGGCTGTGAGCACACAATCTTCTCTGGGGCACACACAAGATTCTCAGGCATGTCCCAGGAAATGCACCGAGATGCAGGAATCAGTCGCTTTTCCCGAGTTGTGAAAGTGTGTGATTTGGGGAGCTGAGATGCCACCAGGAGAGTAAAGGAAGAACACAGGGGCACTGAAGGAGGCCGCCCTGTCCTGCAAGTGGTGATGAGACCCTCCTGGGAGATGAGGACCAGGGAGTCAGGGCTGTGTGCTGGGTGGGAGGGGCTGACCGCATGCTGCACGGGGGGCTGCCTGGCGCCCAAGACCCCGCTGTGGACAATGGGCAGTGACCCAGGAAATTAGGAAAATGGGTAGAGAAGGGAGCAAAAGTGGCATTTACTGAGCATTTACGATGGCCAGAGCGTTCCTGTTCGTATGTCTTTTAATCCTCGCAGCAGAGCTGGGTGGATCACAGGGGCAGTAGCAGTGCAGTGACAGAAGTAACAGCAGTAATAGAAATGGGAGCTCCAGTTAGGACCCTGCTCCCGGCCGTGACCCATTCCTTTTATACTCATTAACTTGTTGAGTCACCCCAAGGACCGCATGAGAGGGTTCCCTGGGTTATCCAAATAAACCCAGCACAGCCAACCAACCCGAGTGCACTCTGCTTTCCTGTGACAGCTCCAATATTGCAGCATTTTCAAAAGGAGGAAACTGAGGCACGAAGAAGTTAAGTGACTTGTCTCACGCTCTGCAGCAAAACCAGGGTTTGAACCAAGGAAACCTGGCTGGATGCAGAGTCTCCTTCACAGCCCCGCTGCCCACACCTCAGTATCACCACGTGACAGCTGGCGCTGCTGCTCATCTTTACGTAAATAGATTTAAATTGACAGAAGAAAGAATTAGTGAATGTGAAGATAGATTGATAGAAAACATGGAATAGAGAAAAAAGAACAAGAACAGAGAAAAAAGAATGAGAAAAGTGAACAGAGGCTCAGAGAAATGTGGGACGCTGTTAAGTACCCTGATATACAGCATGCGTAATGAGAGTACCAACAGGAGAAGAGAGAGAGAAAGAATCAGAAAAAAATTCAAAGAAATAATAGCTAAAACTTCCTAAATGTAAAAAAAAAAAGAAAAGAAAAAAGAAATAAATAAAACCCTTAATTTACACATTCAACAAGCTTAACAAACTCCAAATAGGATAAATGCAAAGAGATCCCAAAACAGATGCATCATATGGTAAAAATGCTAAAAGCCAAAGACAAGGAGAAAATCTTGAAAGCAGAAAGAACAATGACTCACTGGGAACCCCAATAAGATTAGCAGCTGACTTTCTATTAGAAGCAATGGGTGGGCAGAGGCAGTGGGAGAAAAATATTCAAAATGCTCAAAGAAAACGAATCTGCCAGTGGAGAATCTTTTACCCAGCAAAGCTGTCTTTCAAAAATGAAGGCAAAATAAAAATATTCTCAGATAAATAAAAATTGAGAGAACTTGTTGCTAGCAAACCACTTTATAAGAAATGCGAAAGGAAATTCCTCAGATGGAAGCATAGAACTCCAGATAACAATTTGAATACACACACACACACACACACAAAACCACCATCAAAGGTGATTATATGATTATAAAAGACAATATAAATATGTATTTCTTTTCCTCTTTTCTCTTAACTGATTTAGAAAGTCATTGCATGAGACAATGTGTATATAATATGTTGCTGGGTCTGTAATATATCCATATGTCATATATTTTCCAGTAACAGCACAGAAGGTGGTTGGGTTGGAGAACAGAGGATAGCTAAACCCACAGGGACAAAGGAAGGGAAGCAGAAATGATAAAAAGGAAGGCTAATATAAATACAAGAGATATATACTTGCTTTCCTTTCTCCTTTCACCTTTTTAAAAAGCCACACAATTATAAAAAGTAATAATTATAACAATACATTGTTGGGCTTGTAACATTTATGGCTATAATAGGTATAAAAGTAATAACCCCAAAAGGGGAACAAGGGAATAAAGTATAGATGGGTAGTATTTTTATATCTCACTAGAATGAAGTTAACATGAATTTGAAGCTGATTCTGATAAGTTTAGACGTATGTAGTAAGCCCTGGAGCAACCACTAAAGAAATAACTCAAAAAATACAATGAAAAACATCATTAAAGAAATGAAAATGCTTCCTCTCTCTCTATATATACACACACACACGTATGTGTGTACACATATATTCATGCATATGTGTGTGTGTGTGTGTGTGTGTGTGGAGAGAGAGAGAGAGAGAGAGAGAGAGAGAGAGAGAGAGAGAGAGAGAGATCTGTCGAAAGGAATCATTACTTTCAAAACTGTAGGGGCTGGCTGGGCCAACCCAAAATCTGTAGGGCTGGCCACCAGGAAGGGCAGGCTGGAAACTCTTGGGCAGAAGCTGACCCTGGCGTCCCCAAGCAGAATTTCTTCTTCCTCAGGGAAACCCCAACTTTGCTTTTAATGCCCTCCAACTGATCGGACCAGGCCTACCAAGATTTGGAGGTTAATTTCCTTTACTTAAAGTCAACTATTTGTAGATACTAATCACATCTACAAAATACCTTCCCAGCAACACCTAGGTTAGAGCTTACCTGACTGACTAGGGACTGTAGCCTAGCCAAGCTGACACAGAAAACCCACCGTCGTAAGTCCCAAATAAATTCCTCGTGCCTACGTTTTTGCTTGAGGGTCAGTCAGCTTTTGGAGGAAGCCCAACTAAAACACCCTTCCTACCCAACTCTCTTCCTTGACTCACCTGCAGGGGGTAAGACTCATTTCAAACACAGGCAAGGCCTGTGACAGTCCCCGGCTCTCAAAACCCTGCGGCTTCTTTGGTTTTCTTGTCTGCGTTTGGAGATTGTGTCGGCTCTCTCTTGGATGGCGTTTGCTCATGCAAGACCAAGTTTGACACATTATTTTGGCCGCCACAGCCCTCTGCATCCATAAGCCAGTGTTCTCTGTCATCACCTTTGCTAAGCGTCCCAGGATTCAAATAAATACAGCATCCCCTGAGTGGTATTACAGCTGTCTTAAGAAGGTATTCACAGGAAGGTTCCTGATTTTAAATTTTTTTTTCCCATTCCCCTGAGCCTGGCATTGAATGTTTTCACTACAAAGCCTGACTCGGGACAGAAAAATAGCAGATAAACATTGCCATATGTTTTTAAACCTTGTAGCGTTTCTTTCTTTCTTTCTTTTTTTGAGTGAACTGATACTACTCTAAAAGCTTTATATGAGGATCTCTTATCATTTATAGTTATTAAAAACAGAAGACAGCAATTGAGTTGGGGGAAGCCCCATCCTTTCTGTTCAAAATTTATAATTTCTTCTGGAAAAAATGCAGCAGGGGCCTAAGGATCCCGAGGAATGCAGGCAGGGCAGGGCCAGGAGCCAGCGAAGGATCGGTTGTCTCTCTTTACGGCACCAGCAGCTACCAGTGATCGCCAGCTACTGTGCTAGGCCTGTGCTGAGTGCTCTGCATGCTCGATCTCATCTGATTTTCAAAACCACCCATTGAGGCAGGTGCTCATTTTATCCCCAGTTCACAGATGAGGAAATGGAGGCCCAGACAGGCTAAGCAACCTGCCCACAGTCTCCCAGGTGTAAGTGGTAAAGCTGGGATGTAACCTGCCCCTGGCAGATTCCAGAGTTTGCTCCTTTGACTGGGCTGTGCCACAATGTGGCTTCTTTTTCTTTTTTTCTTTTGAGACAAGGTCTTACTCTGTTGCCCTGGCTGGAGTGCAGTGGCATTATCACAGCTCACTGCAACCTCAGACTCCTGGGCTCAAGGGATCCTCCTGTCTCAGCCTCCCAAGTAGCTGGGACTACAGGAACATGCCACCACGCCCGGCTGATTTTTCTGATTTCAGTAGAGACGGGGTCTTCCTCCTGTTCAGGCTGGTCTTGAACTCTGGCCTCAAGCGATCCTCCCGCCTCCCAAAGTGCTAGGATTACAGATGTGAGCTGCCACGCCCAGCCACGATGTGGCTTCTGAATGGTCCCTGAGGCCATCCATGACACTGGTGTGCACTGTTCCTAACCCCCTCCTGTCCACAGAGATGGCCTCGTTTGGATGTGTGTGGCTCAGGGCTCAGGCCATCGTCGCCTGTGCCTAGGTTCGAGTGAAAGAATAAGATTTGAAGAGGATGGTGAAAATGAGAATCTATTTTCCCACTTGTGGAGGGGGAGATTATCTTCCTATCACTTGCAACATGTTGTCAAAAGGAAGTAACCTTTGTGACATGGAAACACTGTCACTGAAGACATGGACGTGTCCTCCTACATTTAGTTAAATGATTAATTTTCTTCGTATTAACTTAAAATGAGCCCATTTAGAAGAGTACTTTTTTCCTTGAAAGCATTGCTCATTATGCTATCATTTTAAGTAATTAAATCAGAATAAATGGCTCTGTGAAGCTATTTTAATGTAACATCTAATTATATCTGACCTAGACTGTGAACTATAATCATTAAGTACATGAACTGTGTAATGTTCTGCACATTCTTTAATAATTTGTGTTGCAGAATTCAGCTGCTCAGAGCTATAAGCAGGAGCAGCATCTTCCAAGACACCTGTTATCTGCCCGGGATTGCAGAGGTGGCCTGTCTCTCGGCTGCCGTGTGCAGCTCGGTGGACTTTCCTGCCTGAGAATGTTCAGCTTCCAGTGGAAGACAAACTGTGTTTGTTTTCATTTTTTGACGCATATTAATTATTTTGACACGGGAACTCAGAGCGATTCAACGAAATGAGTAGCCTTTCAGATTTTGGCAATTGAATGTTTTCTGGGCTCGGAAGACAGACAGACGCTGGCCTCTCCAGGGAGGGCATCTCGCCTGATGGCTAATTACATAGCTCGGAAGGTGTCTGGACCACCGGAGTCCTGCTCAGGCTGTTACTGGAAGGGCCTCTCTGTGTTTGCACTTGAATTTGCATTTTGAAGTCTCCAGCTTGGCCATGGGAATGTGTTCTTGGCTGGGACTCAAGAGAAGACCTCTCCAAAACCAGGAGGGATGTTTCAACCAAATTTGGGAAGACACGTCAGTGTGACAGTTTCTGTGTTTGAATTTGTGAGCAAGGAATTAAAAAAAAATCATCACTGTTACTGAAATTAGTTTTGAGTTTGGATCTTTTCCCCCCCTTCCTCTTCTTTTGCACGTATCATTCTTATTGGGATATTGCAATCATTTTTCTTTTCTCTTGTTAAGTATACAAACATGTCATGCTTGCTTGAGGAAATAAAGATGTTTGTTTTCGTTGCATCGATTTAGGGGAGAGGAGAAAACAAGAGATTTTGGTCTCTGAAATGGAAGTACAAATCCACCGTCCCTTCTCTCTGCAAGTCTGAAAACCAAAAGCTTTTTCATTGCTTGTTTGGCGTTAAGATGTGCCCTGGCCTCCAGTCCTTGCCGGCTAAACCTGACCCGTTCCGATGCTGCTCGTCAATCCGCATGGTCCAGCCACTTCGTGACATGCCCAGCTGCAGAAGTATCAATGCATTAGGTTACAGGCTGCTGGCCTCTACCCACCAGGGGAGTCACAGAGTACTCTGCACATGTCCCTTTCTGAAATCTGGAAAGTTCTGATTCCCTAAACACCTCCGGGCCCCAGAGTTTTAAAGAAAAAGCTGTAGCCTTGGAATAAAGATGATATTGATAACAATCATTTCCTGAACCCTACAGTGTCCCAGGCACTTTACATGTGCTGTCTCTTCAATCCTCGTGATCACTCATTTTATGTATGAATCCATTTAACAGATAAGAAAATTGAAGTTCACAGAAACTAAGTGACTTGCCCAAGAACACACAGCTAACGTATTTATTAACTGGATTTTTTTTGACAGATAAGGTATGATTATAACATTTCGTTTTCCTGGCCGTATACACAGAATTTAGTGACCATTTGGAATGTCTAGCAGAGAGGAAACTGATTCATTCAGATCCATTGTTACTGATACTTTATCCTGGCTTATACCCTGAGCATCATAAATGTCATGCCATTCAGTACTCACAGCTAATGGTTGAGGTGCTCTTATTATATGTCAACTGTGAACTATGTGTTTTTGCTCATTTGATATTTGAAACCACCCTATGAGATAAGGCTTGTTAATCCCCCTTCCTTGCTCCATTTGACAGATGAGGAAACTGAGGCTGAGAGAGGTTACTTAACTTGCTCTCAGGTTACACCACTCCCAAGTGGGCCAGCTGAGATGGGAACCTGATCTTTCTGATATCTAAGCTGAACACCCACCACCTCTTCTACTCGCTCTAAAGCTTAGAACTGTTAAAATTCATCCAGATCCAAGAAGAGAATTAGATCACCGTCAACATACCCCACAGCAAAAGAAAACTTTTCGACTGCAGGCTCGGACACCTTAAACTCTCCTAACCCAGTTCATGGAGCCAACCTGTTGCCTGCCATGCCTGGTCTTTTCACTTGTCCCCAAATCTAAGGTCAATTTTGTGAAGACAGCTTCTGGTTCATATGTTAAATCAACACAGACTTATTTGAGTGACTGCTGTATACCAGGCCCTTTTTTAGCGGATGGAGACAGAACAGTAAACAGGCCAGAAAAGTTTCTGGTCTCAAGGAGCGTGTTTTGGTGGCAAGAGGCGTAGTCACTAAGCAAATAAGGTAAAATATATTAATATGTTAGTGACTGCTAATGGGCGTGGGCTTCTTTTGGGGGGTGATAAAAGTGTCCGGGAATTAGATCGCAGTGATGTATAAAGTTGCTCAACTTTGTGAATATACTAAAACCCACTGAATTATGATTCAATGTGTATGCACTTTAAACGGGTGAGTTTTATGGTATGCAAATTTTATCTCAATAAAAATATCATCATAGACTATATCAAGTGGTAAAAAGAAGTAGAAGAAGAAGAAAGCAAGGTGAAGAGCCAGAGGGTGACGGAGAGGTGCCCTGCTTGACAGAATAGCCATCTCCCTTCTGCCTACCCCTGACTCCCCAAGTGGTTAGCTCTGGCCCTGCCAGCAGCTCCCCGTGGCCAGCTCCTGTGTCGCTCTGATTGTATGCCCAAGTGCTTTCTTCCGTATCACAGAATTGCCCCTGTATGAGCAGGTATGACAGGGACAGCCAAGCAACGATAGAATGTTCTGGGTTGAACTGTGTCCTTGCCAAATCCATGTGTTGAAGTCCGAACCCCCATATCCCAGAAGCCCTTTTGCCCCCCGTCAACATGACCCAAGAGTAAACACTGTCCTCAAACACAGTAGCAGAAATTCGTAGCAGTTTTGCTTTTATGCTTTTATGCAAAGTATCATACTGCGTTTACTCTTTTGTGTCTTGTTTCTTTCATAGAACTTTGTGAGATTACACCTTGCGTGGAGCTTTTTCACGTGCAGTGACAGTTGGCCATTCTCTACATACATTCTCTGTATATAGGCCACTGTGTGAACATGTCACAATTTATTTATCTTTTCGGCTGTGGATGGGTATTTGGGTAGTTCCGACCTTGGGCCTTCTACGAATACTGTTACTCGCCATGTTTATTGTGAGTCCCCATTTGAGTAGAAGAAGTCTTTGCCAACTCCAAGATCCCAGAGATGTGCTCCTACTTTCTCCTCTAAGAGCATTATTGCTTTATCTCTCATACTTAGGTGTGTCACCCATCTGGAATGAAGGGACAGATAAGATGCATTCTTTTCCTCACAGAAATAGTCAATGGACCTACCAGCTTTCATGGAAAAAACCACTCTTCCCCAGCTGCATTGCAGCAGCCTGAATTGGACTTTATAAATACCTCAGAACTAAAGTGTTTTATGCCTGAAAATGTCCAAAAGATAACAGGGGTGGGGAACCTGTGGTCTTGGGGCCACCTGTGGTCTTCTGGATCCCCGAGTGCAGCCTTTTGACTGAATCCAAATTTTACAGAACAAATCCTCTTAATAAAGGATTCTATGAGATTTTCCTGGTACATTTTCCAGGGGCTGGGACACAAACACCCCCTCTCTCTCTTACATATAAATGTGTGTGTGTGTTACGGGTGTGTCTGTGCATGTAGCAAGGGCTGCTGTGTGCAGGGTCTACTCAGGTTCCCAGGGGAGGGTTCTAAGCACAGGGGACAAGGAATGGGATTGGAGTCCCACCGCACGGTAACTAGGGCAAAGGGCAGGGACCACAGAGCTGTGTTTTTGTTTTTGTTTTTGTTTTTGTTTTTGTTTTTTGAGACAGAGTCTCACTCTGTTGCCCGGGCTAGAGTGCCGTGGCATCAGCCTAGCTCACAGCAACCTCAAACTCCTGGGCTCAAGCAATCCTTCTACCTCAGCCTCCCGAGTAGCTGGGACTACAGGCATGTGCCACCATGCCCGGCTAATTTTTTACATATATTTTTAGTTGTCCAATTAATTTCTTTCTATTTATAGTAGAGACGGGGTCTCGTTCTTGCTCAGGCTGGTCTTGAACTTCTGACCTTGAGCTATCCACCCGCCTCGGCCTC
>CAUYRT010052347.1:0-12860 GCA_963574885.1 Lepilemur ruficaudatus | reverse complement strand
TGTGTGTTTATATATACTCACTCCTCTCTCTCTCTCTCTCTCTCTCTCTCTCTCTCTCTCTCTCTCTCTCTCTCTCTCTCTCTCTCTCTCTCTCTCTCTCTCTCTCTCTCTCTCTCTCTCTCTCTCTCTCTCTCTCTCATGTATGCACAAGGTGCTTTGGTACCTGGATGAAAAAAGCCTAATGGGAGAAAGAAGTGTATGTAGTTGAAGCAAGTGGATATAGCTGTGCAATGATGGTTTCTCAGAGATGCTATTGGTACCCATCTAGGATCACTTTGACTGGGCAAGTGTACCTATCACATAGAATTGTTTTAAGTAAGTAGTATAAAAGCTAATGTACATGAAAACTTTTGCAGATTTTTACATATATCTCACACTCAATAATTAACATAGTAGTTATTTTTCATGTCCTACCATACATTAAATCTCTGCGATATAAAGTGTTTAGGTACCTTCTCTAATTTTTGTGAAATTTCAAGGTCTTCTCATATAAGTCCTTACTGGGCTCTAACTCCAACTCTGCTGTAGCCTGTGGTCTCAATCATTATGGTTTGCAGAAAAGCCAAGTTTTATTATAGGAGGTAATATGCATGGGACCCAGGATTTCTTAGCAGGACCTATATGACCTCTAGTTTACCAGCAGATTGATTGCATAATGTTTTGTTCTTTAAAAACTTCTTATCTAGTAAATTCAGTTTTTGAGAGACTGATTGATTAGAGTCTTGAGCTCAGACAGTGTGACCTCCTTCAGGGATCAAAAGATATCATGCAGGACAGTAATGTTAAGATATTTATTTCCCAGTTTTTCTCCCTACGAGATCACCTTGGGCTGGCTGCGTTCCTTGATCCAGAGCTACTGATTTTAAAGGGGTGTCTTGTCCACCAGTATTTGTCAAACATTAACATGTATTCAAATCACCTTGGAAGTTTGTGAAAATATAGTTCAAATTCTATAGGTCTGGGGTAGGGCCTGAGTTTTTTCCTTTCTATTTAGCTTCTAGGGGAATTCAATATTGCTATTCCGTGGGCCACATTTTGACTAGCAAGACTTGATCTGACTGTCTCCTTCTGATTTCTGATTTCCTTCTTTCTCTTATCCCTATGGCCCAGTTGCATTATTACAGTTGCAACTAACTTGTGGGTTCTGGCACTACCCCTTGTGGTCTCCTACACCACACCTAGGCCTTGTAAATTATTTTCTTTGAAAAGAAACAAAATCTTCCTCAATTTGCCAGTTGGTATTTTCTGAAATACCTGTGCTTGTCATGTAGTAACAATTCAATAAATGTTCATAACACCAGTCTTTCCATAATACAAATATATTTGGAGGTGGAGCTTTTTAAAAATATATTCTGTTATATAATGTGTATGTCAAATAATCCATAACATATAATTTGAAGACATGAAATAATGACTTGCTTTTTAATACTTAAAAGATTAGTGGAGGCTTTAGCTTTTCTTATTTTCTGGTGATATTCAATATAATGGCAGGGAAAACTGAGACCAGGGTAAAGGAGGCAGTCACGTAATTGAAACTGCTTAATTTAGTGAAAATTTGACATTTTATCTGGGCATGTGAACCAAACACTAGCAAGTCACACCAGTTGGCATCAGGACCAACAATTTGGGAAAGAATATGACATTCCAGAAAGCAGTCATTATAAAACTTCTCTAGAATACTCAAAAATAGCTCAACTATAACATATGCTATCTAAGGAAATTCCTTTTCCTTCAAAGTATGTATGTAATGAACATTAACATTTATGAAATTTAGAAATACTAAACTCTTTAAAAGGCATATGTATTTATTAAGTAATCTTAGGTAACCAGATTAGTTTCATCTACTATCAAATGTCCACCAATCACTTGGGTGTGAAAAATCAAAATGGAAAGGCAGCTGAGTTTATTCAGCAAATTTGCTAAAATTTTATTACATACCTATTATCTGCTATGCTCTGTAACAGATTCTGTGTTAGATTTGAATTTTACATGGTAGCTCATGAGTTCAAGTCCCATCTTTATCATATAAGGACTAAGTGACACTCAAAAACCACTATCAACTTGTTGAAAGTAATTTTAAAAACCTAGTATATGTGAAAACATCTCTAAATATAAAGTGTGAGCTAAAATGAGATATTTTTATAAATACGTAATATGCATGAGATGTTTTATGAATGTCAAGGAGGATTATAATTAAAATAGCAGTTTAAAGATTTATTCAAACATATATATATCTTGATTATATATGTATATATCATGATATGTATTGATTCCTGCTTCCTGCTTTCTTTCACAGAGAAGAAGAAGACAAGAAACAATAGTTAAGGAATGCTACCTTCAGAATCTGTTTCACCCATTTTTAAAAATAGACTTTATTAAGAGCAGTTTTAGGTTCACAGCAAAATTGAGCACAAAGTTCAGAGTTCCCATATAGCTCTTTTCTGCTATCAATGTTCAACATCACAGTGGTACATTTTTTACAATTGATGAACCTACATTGATATGACATTATCACTCAAAGTCCAGTGTTTGCATTCGGGTTCACTCTTGATGTTGTACACTATATGAGTTTGGAGCAAGGTATAATGACATGTATCTATCATTATAGTGCTATGCAGAATAGTTTCAACTAAAAATCCTATGCATGCTGCCTATTCATCTCTCTATCTTCTCTAACTTCTGGCAACCACTAATATGTTTATTATCTCCATAGTTTTGCCTTTTCCAGAATATCATATAGTTGGAATTATAGAGTATGTAAGCTTTTCAGCCTTTTTTTCACTTAGTGAAATGCATTTAAGGTCCATGTCTTTATATAATGTAATGTTCATTTCTTTTTAGCAGTGAATAATATTCCATTGTCTGTATGTACCACAGTTTATTTATCCATTCACCTACTAAAGGACATCTTGCTAGCTTCTATGTTTTGAAAATTATAACTAAAGGTGCAGATTTTTGTGTGACAAAAGTTTTCAACTCATTTGGATAAATACCAAGGAGTGTGGCTGCTAGATCGTATGTTAAGAGTTTTAGTTTTCTAAGAGTCTTAGTTTTCAAAGATTTTTGGATGACAAAACTGTCTTCAAAAGTGTCTGTATCATATTGCATTCCCATGAGCAATGGATGAGAAAGTTCCTGTTGATGAACATCCTCATGAGTACTTGGTGTTGTCAAGGTTTTTAATTTTGGCCATTCTGATAGATGTATATTGGCATCTCATTGCCATTTTATTTGTAATTTTCTAATGGCATAGGATTTTGAACATCTTTTCATATGCTTATTTGCCATATGTATATCTTATTTGGTGAAGTGTCTGTTCAGTTCTTTAGTCCATTTTTAACTGGCTTCTTTGCTTTTTTATTGCTGAGTTCTTTGGGTTTTTTTTTTTGGATAACAGTTCTTTATCAGATATGTGTTTTGCAAATACTTTCTTCTAGTCTGTGAGTTATCTTCTCATTCTCTTGACAATGTCTTTACAGAGAAGTTTTTAATTTTAATGAATCCCACTTATCAGTTATTTCTATATCATGTCTTTGGTGTTGTATCTAAAATGTCATTGTCATAACCAAGATAATCTGTATTTTCTCCTATGTTATCTTCTAGGAATTTTATAGTTCTTAATTTTACATTTAGATCTAGGATCGATTTTGAGTTCATTTTTGTGCAGGGCAAAAAGTCTATGTCTAGATGTACTTTTTATATGCAGATATCCAGTTGTTTCAGCACCATTTGTTATGTTCACCCAATTTTAGAGCTAGTAAAAGATATTTGGGGAAAAAACTTGGCAGCCACTTGGACTCAAACACATATTTCTAGTGAAACATGAAAATAACCCTACTTCACTTGCAAAAAAATATAACATGATATGTATTTATAAGTATGTAACTGACACATAATATGAGATTCTTACACTTTTGCCAACTTCTTTAGGCCTATTTGTGTGCCTCTCCCCACAACTTCCACTTCCTTATCTCAATCTTCTAATCTCAGTCTACAGTAGCAGTTAATAGGTTCGAGACACACAGCAATTAGAGTAGCCTAAATGGAGTGAAGGAGACCTACAAGAGATTAGTTGATCCCTCTATTAGAAAAAGGAGAGGCAAAGAGATGGTCAAATCAGCCCATGAAATTCTAGATTCTGGTATTTTACTCTAAGCAATTTATAACAGAAATTTACGTGGTGTTAAAACCTTCTGAGGGAATAGCATAGAAGTGACTTAGTGAAAGATCATTCTGCAACTGCTATCGGATTGGAAGACAGCGGGGCCAGTTGGCAGGGGGAGATGGTGGTGATAGATAGCAAATGCCCCAGTTCTGAACATGCAGTAGAAGTTTGTGACAATGAGGAGGCGATGAATTTGATAGATATTAAGAAGTTTCAATTTAGAATTTGGTGTTTGATTGGGATGTAAAGTTTAGTGGAGACTTATTTTTTAAAAGTTCCAGGAGTTTGGGCATTATCTGGTCTCTCGGGACAATAGGATAGTTTCTTTATTCAGCATTTGAAGAGCACCTAACAGAAAAATACAGATGGCACTCACACCTGACATTTAAAAGATCTTTCCTTCGGTAATTATCCTGCTATGTATATTCCCTAATGATATTCTTAATAATGGTACAATATCGTTGCATTAGAAATGTTTTTTTAACTTCAAATACACTGAACCACAGCCTCAGCTGCTTTAATTTTTTCTTCTCTTCCAGAAGTTAATAATGCTCCTGAAAAAACAATTAAACTAAAAAATAAAGCTTCATTTTGAAGAATAAGCAGCTTGCAACCTGGTTTAACACTGAGACGGCACTAATAACGCAGCACTTATGATCTAAGGGAGAAAATGAAAAGTCTTTATTATTTCCCCAAATGATGGAACAACTAGGCCTAAAGACACACCATCACCATTTATTGCATTAGATAACATGCATTTTTGTAAATGAAATGCTTACTTCTGAGCATTATACCCTCCCCTTTAGTGATTTGGCTAAATAGTTAATTTGATCTCCAAACATAAAGAGCTCTAATGTCATTTCAAGACTCAGAAGCCAAGTGGAAAGGTGAAGGGAAAACAGATCTAAGCAGAGCCAATGAGGCAGCACCTACTGGGAGGTACATGATGGGGCGTGAATACTCATTTGATTTAACCCAGGGAAAATAATCCTTGCATTTTAAGACTCAGCTGTTGTAAGAAAACCTTCTTTCTAATCACAGAACTGCTTACAACAAGGCTGAGAATAAGATAGGCAGGTTATTTCGGTAAAATAAAAGTGAAACTTGGCTTTTAACTAGGGGATGTAAGTCTTCCTTCTTTATTGGCTTCAAGGAATTGGACCCACTTTTGTAGCTGGCATACTGGGTGCTTGTAGCATAGGGGATAGCCTTTCACAGGCATCCCTCATGCCCCAGAAATGAACACATCTTCGTTCAGTTTGACCCTTGATTTGGAAACTGCAATCCTAAAGAAAAAGCTCCATGTTTAAAGTAAAAGCCACATTAAACAAATGATTTACAGTTAATAAAATGCCCTAACATTTCAAAGCTTTCAATAGCACCACTGATAGTAGCAAGAGATGGTCACTCTGCTTACCTCTTCTGATGGTGGTCAGTAGATGTTTGGGATGAAGATTGTGTCCCCTGAAAGAAAGCAGTATGTCACAACTTAACAGAGAAACCCTCACACCATGTGGCACTACACTGATGTTTAGCCCAGAGAAAAGTATATAACATTTGTTTTCTTTTCATAAAAAGATTCAAGCTTGATGTTAACAGAAAAGAAGAAATCCATGCCTTATTCTGCTGTCACCCCCGGTTTTTCCCCTTGGCTACTAGGAAGCTCGTCTCTCTTTGTGGCCCTTATCTTATTCCAGGTGCTTACTAAATACCATCACTTCTCTCCCTAAATGGAGGTTTTAGGCATATTTTTATCCAAAGAATTTTGATTTCCTCAAAGAACAAATTTTTGGTTTTAACTTTTCTTATAGTGAAGGTCTGTTTTCAGCTTTTATATGTATGAGAAAGTACAGTTGACCGTTGAACAACATATGGGTTAGGGGTGCCAACCCCACCCCTGTTGGAAATCCAAATGTAACTTTGACTCCCCCAAAACTTAATTACTAATAGCCTTCTGTTGACCGGAAACCTTACCAATAACATTAATAGTCAATTAACACAAAAACAGACTAGTTTCTACATATATTTTATGCATTCATTGCATACTTTTTTTTTGATTTTTTTAAATGCTTTTTTTAATTGAGGTAAACTATTCATATAAAATTTTCCATCTTTGCCACTTTCAGGTATACATCCCTCAGTCCCTCCTACCCTTCCTTTGACCTCTGGTAATCACCAATCTACTTTCTATATTCATTAGATCTACTTCGTTAGCTCTCACATATGAGTGGGAACATGGGATCTTTGTCTTTCTGCATTTGGCTTATTTCACTTAACATAATGGCTTCCAGATCCATCAATGTTACTGCAAATGACAGAGTTTCATTCTTTTTATGGCTGACTAATATTCCCTTGTGTATATATACCAAATTTTCTTTATCCATTGATCCATTGATGGGCACTTAGGTTGATTCTCTATTTTTGCTATTGTGCATGCTGCTGCAATAAACATGGGAGTGTAGATCTCTTTGATATATTTATTTTCTTTCATTTGGATATGTATCCAGGAGTGGAATTGCTGGATCATATGGCATACTTAACTTTTTATTAATTTTCTGGATACTTCTAGGCTACATAATCTGCAAGGTTTTTTTTCAAATTGTCACGAATCTCCAAAAACTTTTCCAATATGTTTACTGAAAAAAATCCTTGTATGCTGCACTGTTCAAGCCCTTGTTGTTCAAGGGTCAACTGTACTTATTTCACCTACATTTCTGAAAATAGAAACATCTTACAAAGCTTTTGGAAGGACTGAAAGAACAGAAGTGAGAAAGTGAGAATATCTGCAGGGGCAAAAAATGGAGAGGGATCTATTAATGCAAATATCAAGAAGTTGCTACCCCTGCACAGAAGTCTGAAAGTTCTGGCTGTGCTTCCTTGACGTCTATCCATTGCCTTCTGTTTTCTAGTTGACCTGATGTAGTTTGGAGACTTTGAATCCCATCAGTACAAAGGAGAACCAACAAAAGAGCAAATGTGAGCCTAGGAGAATGCACTTGAATCTGGGATAGGTGGGAAACTTTTTGGAGAGCAATATGGGGACTAGCAATTTTTTTTTTAAAGTGCATATATTTAGATCCAAAAATTGATTTTTCAAATCTATAAAGGAGTACTCCTCTATGTGCTCAGCTTTATGTATATGGATAGGCACGGAAGAATTGTTCTAATATTTTAATATTATTAAATAGGGAAAAAAATTGTCTCACAGTAGAGTTATGACTAAATAAATTCTAGTATATATCCATATTATGGAATTTTACACATAGTACATTAGCTATATGAAAACTGAATAAAAAGATCAAAATAGATATTGAAAGAAAAAAATTATAGAGAAAATAGCTATGCTACTCTACAATTACTAGAGAAAATCTCTCCAGATAATTTTAATTATGCCGTGTATATTTATTTCAAAATTGTAGGCAAAAGAAAAAAAAAAACCAAACAAATGACCAAAAGCTTTTTTGAAGAAGACAGGGTAAGTATTTCCAGATGATAAAATCCCAGGTGGTCATGATTTCAAGCGTTCCTTATTAGATTAGATTCCAATTCATAGACATAAATGTCCTTCAGTTTTCATTAGCTTCATCTACAATGACTCTTGCACTCAGGAAGGATGCAGTTATTTTTTTCTTTTTGTTGTTTTTAAAATTTTTTTTCAACCTATATGTCTGAACGTTGAATTTAGATAATAGATTTTATAATTACTGTAGTCATGGTTATTATTATTATTTTGTAGAATTTATTGAACACTTAACTATGTCCTGACAATATGCTACATAGTAAATTACATGAGATTACAATGTGAATTCTCACACTGACCGTTTCATGTTAGTAAACTATAATGCTCATTATATAGAAGAAGAAAGTTGAAGCATAGAGGTGAAGTATCTTACTTTGGAATAAAAACCCAGATCAATTGACTCCAGGGCCCAGGTATTAGCTACTGTCAAAAAGCTGTATTAGGCCGGGCACGGTGGCTCAGGCCTGTAATCCTAGCACTCTGGGAGGTTGAGGCAGGATGATCACTCAAGGTCAGGAGTTCGGAACCAGCCTGAGCAAGAGCGAGACTCCATCTCTACTAAAAATAGAAAGGAATTAATTGGCAAACTAAAAATATATAGAAAAAATTAGCCGGGCATGATGGTGCATGCCTGTAGTCCCAGCTACTCAGAAGGCTGAGGCAGAAGGATTGATTGCACTCAGGAGTTTGAGGTTGCTGTGAGCTAGGCTGAGGCCATGGCACTCTAGCCTGGACAACAAAATGAGACTCTGTCTCAAAAAAAAAAAAAAAAGGCTGTATTAGAATCAAAGTTTGTTTAAAGACATGGGGGAGAGTCTGACCATCCTACCTTCCATTGTGCCCATGCCTATTACTGGATGCTACTGCCTGAAATATTAATGTTATTCAGAACTATCACCTTATTGACTTCTTTGCTAGGAAGACATTCTCATTGTTTTCTTCTCAGGTGGCCGTATTAGGCCGTTTTGTCACCAGTGAGAAGTCAGTGATTATCCCTTTAAAGCAGTATCTTTTACCAGATATGACCCCAAATGCCCTACTTGAACCTACCTTAATTAAATGAATGCTACCCTAAGATTTCCAATCAAATTTGAATTAAATGCATGTAAACAACTCTGAGCTGGGTGATTGTGTGTGGGTGTCCTCATTTCACACTCTTTGCTCTTTCTAGTAGATAAGCCCAGATAACAACAGACCATGACCTGGGCTCTTAGTCATTTCTAAATCAATGGTTATCTCAACAAATTCATTAAAGTTTCCAAAACAAACCCAAAATGCCAAATGTCAAGTTTCACATTTATGAATTTAGGACAAAAGTAGATAGCAAATGAGACATGGAAAATCTAAAACAGGTTGATCTAGAATTGTTAAAGTATGAATATGTGGCTTCTAAAAGGGCCCTCCACTCCCAATCGTAACTATATTTACTAAGATAATTTGTCTGTACTTGGGGGCCCTTGGTGGATATTACTTAAAGTGAAAGAGTAGGTATTTAGACTCAGCTCTTCTCAAAGGAAAGAGGTGGAATAGGGAAGGAAGTTAATTTGTTCATTGTTAAAAGGGATAGTTCTTTTTGTTGTTGTGTTTTGTTTTTTGTTTATGCATTGATTTTGGGCTGCTTTTCTGATAGAGCAGAACTCTAACCTGTGGCTGATACACGAATCTGTGAGTGCTATCATTGCTGTTGCTTTTAAACGGCCTCTGACAGGATTCCCACTTCAAACTCCAAAATAATCTGTTATTGCAAATATATATGTTTAGTGGTCCACAAGAAACAGATTGATTGTGGACATTTAAGAGGTGGCAGGTAAGAAAACAATCCACTCATGACTTACCCTGAAACCCCAATTATATGTAATGTGCCTTAATGAGGAAAGATGGAACAATTGAAAGGAAACTGCAAGAACACTCTTTTACCAAGACTAGTGACCTTTTTAGCATACTTGAAAATGATAATTCTTACTGTTTTAGCAAATCAAATGGAACACACTCTTTTTAAATTGAGGCCTGTGTTTAATCCCATCATTTGAATGATTATTGCCTATTTGAAAATATGTGCATGAGCATTACCAAATCACCTTATTTCTTTCTTCATTTCCTTATTTAGCTTATAAATACAATTGGTTCAACATCTTTAGAAAATAAATATGCCTGCAAGAGTTTTAAGCCTGTGGTTTATTAGAATATAACACTTGTGAGTTATAGAGGGCAAATTCAAAATGCTAAGGTTCTTGTTCAGTGATTTTTCTGTTGACAGATAATCAGCTTTTCTGATGAAGTATTTCATGATTCTACTTAAATGTATAATTCTACAGTTCCTAGACACAAAGTAAGATTTATTTATTTATCTTTGAAAAGATTTTTTTTTTCCAAAAGCAAGATCAAATAATTGAACATCCTAATCTAGTGCATGGCATTTAGTGTTAGGTTGACGCCAAAATGAAAAAGATAAAACTTACATTTTTCAGGAAGTTTATATGAGCAAACATTTTAAAGGCCACTTTAAGCATTTTTTTTTCATATTTGGATAGATAATCTAAGCATAATTTAGGTTTCTGGGTGTATAATGGCATGAGGCGGCATTTGAATAAATGACTTGCCTTCATTGAAAACAGTAGAAAATACCACACAATAAGGAGATTCTAAAGTAGTTAACATGTGACTCCGTCTAGGCAATTTATAACCAGTACAGCAGGGAATGAATTGATATTTTTATTTAACAGATGATATTTCAACCACTCTAGCTGGCATATTATTTTTTAAAGAGAAAAAACAAAAACTCTGTAAATTGACTTACATTACAGATTATGCCTGTCTATATTTGCCATCTATACTGCACAATTTAAATCGATGTATGTCTTATTTCACCTGCAAAAGGACTTATTACCTTGTCCTTTAGAGGCTCTCTCTTTGAATTTTATTTATGGATAGTGAGGAGCATTTATGGGAGAGGCTTGTAAGTACAAAATTCAATTATTTTGAGACCTATATCTCCTACCAAGTGGATACTGGGGAGATAGGATTGATAATGACTTGGTTTTTTTCTTTCCAATGATTTTTTTTCTTTCTTTCTTTTTTTTTTTTTTTTTGTGAGACAGAGTCTCACTTGTCATCTGGGCTAGAGTGTGGTGGCATCAGCCTAGCTCACAGAAACCTCAAAGTCCTGATCTCAAGCGATTCTCCCACCTTGACCTCATAGAGTGCTAGGATTACAGGCATGAGCCACCGTGCCTGGCCAATGACTTTTAAATAAAAACTGAGATATGCCTAATTAATTACCACAATGTTATTTACTCTGTCAGTCAGTATTTTAAAAGTAGCCATAGGAAGCCTGTTATGTGTGCAAAGGATGTGTTAATTTTATTTAAAATGGGGGATGCCTGGTTTGGAAACTGTTTTTCATGATCTCACAATGAATCATCCTGAGCATAACTTAGGAATCACAGGAAGCTAGAAATGAAGGAATGGTTTCACTAACTCCAAGTTTCCCCAAGCCTCCACGGAATAGAATTTTTTTAAAAAAGGAAAATTATATGCATTTATACAATTTAGAATCTGTTTTTAGTTTGTTGTTAGCTTCATTAGTAAAGTTGTCTGGGAAAGATCTGCGTTTGGTAATTATGTATGGAAATCCTGAAATATGGGAGACTTTGCAATGTGTAGTACTTTCTTAATGATTTTTTATTCAGCTTGGAGAAACAGAGAGGAGAAAGGAAAAATAATGTCATGTTCCAACAACTTGTTTTGGTTTTATGGAACTCCCCAGTAGGCCCAATTTGAATTATGACAGTATTTTTTTCTAATATAGTACAATATTCTAAGTACTTAAGACAGTTATTGGTAACTCAATAATTTTTATTTTGATATATTTAAAAAGTTTTATATTCTATAAATTCTCAAAAATCTTGTTTGTCTCAATGTTCACACTTAAAAGAGACATGGAAATATTAGACAAGACGATTTTGGTTTTATGTTGTATAAGACCAATGCAGAAAACAACACTCCTATATTCTACCTGTCTCTTGGTCAAGACTTCAACAATTCATGGGGTAATTGAATTCTGAGTCAGTTTCACAGTGATGCAGGCCATTTTTTCCCACTTGGGTGGTTGACATCTAATATAGATAATTACTTTCTAGCCCGCAAGCATTGAGCAAAACAAAATATATGAAGGAATCAGATCACAAATTATTATTTTTCTATGAGGAATTCTGAAAAGCAAGTTGATTTTAGAAGTTAACATATTAGTGACTTCATACATTAGTGTAAAAACATACCCTAATTTACTTTAAATTATTATTAGAAGGTAAAAAAAACAAAAAATATGCCACCATGACATAAATGCAAATATAGTATCAATTAGTTTAGATACAGTACTTGACATTTAAAGACGATTTATCCTAATTCAGCCACATCATATTTAGTTATCTTTTTTTAAAGTTGGCCAAATCAGAAAACTAATATGCATTGAGTCATATAGTAGAGAGTCAGGAAGAAGTGAAAAAAAGAGGTGAGACCCAAAAAAATTTAATTTAAATTTTATATCCCTCATAATACATTAAATATGTACAGGTAAACGTTTTAAAAATATGTTTATATTATATGGGATTATTTGATATATTTGCATTTAGCATACACAAAATGTTATTACAATATGAAAATATGTCTTTCCTTCAAGATATAAAGATTGAGTAAATTTTATTTTATTTTATTTTATTTTATTTTATTTTATTTTTTAAAAAAAACAACAGTAGCATATATTTATTCGTACAATGGCATATTATCCCTTCAGTAAAAATCTAAACCTTCTTAACATACTTCTGAATCACTTTGGCCATCATCTATCATGCATACGACATAATACTTTCATAATACATTTTCTTTTTTTTTTTTTCTTTTCCTTTTTTTTTTTTTTTTTTTGGATAAACTCCCTATTATAGAAGGAAACTTCAACACCATGTATCAGAAATGGACAGCTCCAGCGTGTGGAAAATCAGTAAGGACATAGTTTAACTGAACAGCACTGTCAATCAATTGCATATAAATAACATCTACAAACTATTTCATTCAACAACAGCTGAATAAACTTTCTTCTCAAACTCATATGAAATATTCACCAAGATGGATCACCTTCTGGACCATGAAGCAATATTAACACATTGAAAAGAATAGAAA
>CAUYRT010052345.1:0-17764 GCA_963574885.1 Lepilemur ruficaudatus | reverse complement strand
CCACGCTTGGGATGGATATCTTCAGAGAAGCTGAAAACACACCATTCCAAGTTAAGCAAATATCCTCCCTATTATGGCACCAATGGTATTTTATGGAACATTTGATTTTCCTCCGTGAAAAATCTTTAAGTGCTTAATGCTAGAAATGAGACATTTTAACTTCTATCGGTAACCATTTCTATATCTATCTCCAGGTTTATTCAAACTCTTGTATGATATATGTATACATTAAATCTGTGTTACTTTTACAGTAATACTTCCATAAGGTATGGGAAGCTCAACATTGTAATCCCTTTCCTTTAGCTCAAAACTACAGCTTTTCAAGTATGAAGTGTTAAAGCATGGTGATATCTTAGTATTTTTTTAGAAAAATATTTACACTCTACATATGTTTCAGAATGTTGTACATTTCCATTGTGTCTTTTCCACAGTCCTACTCTATTTAGTACATCTTACATATTAAAGAATAATTTTTATTTGAAGAAGGATCTCAAAAAATGATTATTTTAAAAACAACCTCTTACAAATATTGTTCAGTTTTTAAAAATTAGATTTAAATCTAGTTTACTTACAGCACAAATCAAAGCATGCCTATACAATCCATGCCCTTGGGGAAATATCCTTATTGGATGTCTTAGTCTGTCTCAGCTGCTATAACAAAGAACCATAGAGTGAGTGGCTTATACACAACAGAAATGTGTTTCTCACAGTTCTGGAGACTTGAAATAAGAAATCAGGGTGGCCTCTGGTCGGGTTCTGGCAAGGGCCCTCTTCCAGGTTGTAGACTACTGTCTTCTCCTAGCCTCACACGGCAAAAAGAGGGCTGGAGAGCTCTATCAGCTCTCTTTTATAAAGGCACTAATTCCATGCATGAGAACCCCATCTTCATGGGCTAATGAACTCCCAAAGCCCCCACCTCTTAAAATCATCACATTGAGGGGTCAGGATTTCAGCATATGAACTTAGGGGGAACACAAACATTTGGTCCATTGCCCTGGAGTGTTTGTGGGTTTTTTTGCTAAAAAAATATTCCAAGGAGAGTGTTTTTAAAATATCATAGAATAGTGTTATAAATGCCTATTTTCGGTAAGTAAGAATTTTATGAGACTTGAGCCATTATAAACTAGGCTTGCTAAACTCTTCTAACTGCAATCTTTGGATACCCTCACATCACAATAATGATTTATATCCAGACATGTGAATAAATGTCACTGCACCAACCTAATGTTGAGAGAGACCACATTAAAATCTTTCACCTACGTACTTTCTACCTACACATTCCTCTAGTCCAGAACAGCAGAAGGAAAACATTCTAACATTGCTAATGAGAGAAAACTTACATATTGTTATATTTCAGGTATGTTTTTAAGTTAATTAAAAGAATAAGTGAGGGGAAGAGGGCAAAGCAAAATTCAGAAATGCCTTTAGTGCTGAGTAATTTCAGTAACAAATTATTTTTTCAAATTCCGTCGCAATAGAATACCACCTCGTTCTCATCAGTACTTTTATCATGGATATGACAGAGTCCACAGACAGCACGCTTGTCAAAGTTACAAATAATTTAAACCTGGGTTAAATAGCTAACACTGAATGACATACTAGGGATCCAAAATAGCCCTGACAAGTTGGAACAATTGTCCAGATCAAACGGGAAAACATTAAAGAGGGACAAATATATTTTAAGTATCCAATATCATGAGTACAATTGTAGATCAAATGAATACGACTTACACTGAAAAATAAGCTCATATAATTGTAATGCAGTTTTTTAAACAATCATTGTTATGTTTAGAAAACATAGCTTTTCTTTGCACTAGTTTATTCCTTAATATTTTCTTTAATTCTGGCTGATCCTATTTTAAGAGCTGTAAATATTCTAGAGTGTATTAAGACCAAGACCAAGAAGGGGCTTCATTCCAAAGAATGGTTTATTTCGCCAACCTAGGAGTTGTTTACATCTGAAATTCATGAAAAGTAGGAAGATATGTGGATTCAAATGTTTGTTCGGAGGCTGGGATGGATAAGTTTTGAAGACTTTTCCAAATCTGAGGTTCTGTGATCCTGTGTAGTAAGAGAAAAACAACATTATATCATGTTTCTTTTTAATTATACTAAATTTCATTCTTTAAAAACACTCCAGTTTAAAAACTGAAATAATTTATTTTAAAGGCAGTATTGTTTCACTTTCTTGTTTATAAAATACTGTATGTTAGGTCCGGAGCCAAGAGGGAGACACATGAAGCCTCAGATGTAACAAAATGCTGTTTATTTGAGCATCTGGGTGCAGATGTGTGGAAGCCCAAAGAGCACCCACCACGAGGGACGGGAGAGCCTTGGGTTTTGCAGAGGGTTTTTCCAGGGGGGAGTGAGAAACAGGGCCAGAACAGCCATTGTAATAAATTCTTTTTAAACAACCAATTTCTGGGACCCCTGCATCAGTCTCATGCTGCAGAGATGGGAGTGTAGCTTTGTCCTGGTCAGGGAGATAGGAATGCCGGCGTCACCGCAACCATCTGTGGTCAGAGTTAGATTTACAACCTCCGACTCTCCAGACTCCTGCGGCTGTTGCTTCACAGGCTTTATGATCACTGTCTAAGTTTCCCGTTAACCACATTTCGCCCTATGCATACTTTTCGGGTTCCCACCCTAAGCAAACCTAACATACATATATATGCACACACATATATATTTTTAGAATACACATTATATATGTGTGTATATATATGTAGGTTTGGGGAAATGCAAATGATCATATATATAACGTATCATTATTCAAACTTACTTATGTAGAACTTTTTATTCTATATAAGTAATTCTATATAAGGAGACATTTACATATTTATCAGAGAATCAGGGATTTTAAAATCAAGCATATTAACACTGAAATGGCTCTACCATAAAAGTAAAATATAGCAATTTGAGGGAAATATATAATTTGCAAAATTATATTCTTTTAACCTTATGTGAAAACTCCAAAAATTAACTGGTTAAGTAAATCCTACTATTTAGCAATATAAGTGAGAATATTAGCTCTCCAAATATTGCCAGGTGTAATTAATGTCCTCAAGCATTGCCCCATTAGCGTGCATTCTCAAGAGTTGGCATAGAAAAACAAATGGATTGGCCGCCCAGAGACATGAATTGAGTGTAACACACCCTCTGTTCTCTGCACACCCCTTTCTATTGTCTGCATTATAATGTGATTACTTTGCATTTGATACTACAAATTGCATTATATCAAATTCCTATAGTGCAGCCTGCGATATGATACTCTCACTAATTAACATCCTTGTTGTCTCTACACTTGGGTTAATAGAGATAGTCGTTCTTGTTTCTTACGACCGCTGCAGAAGTACATTAGGAAACATTCAGGCTCAGCATCTTTTGTGCCATTAAATAATAGTTATTTGTGCTTTGCCAGATGCAGAGAAGAGCCTACATTATTCTGCTTTGGGGAAAGCGGTGTTGCAATTATAGTAAATGCTGGGGTTTGAGTTTTCCAAGACATGACATTCTAGTCAGGTAGGATTTGATAGTCTAAATAGGCCAGTGACTGACATTCCATATCCTTAGAGAGCTTGTAACGAGAAAATGTCTCCATTCAGCCAAGTTTAATTTGTTGTCAATACATTACAGCATTTAGAGAGGACTTAGAAGGCTTCCAGCGTATATTCAGAAAACACTGGCAATATCAAAATTGTTTCAGTGCAGGGACATTAAATCACACAAAAAGTAGCTAATTACTCATAGGATTGTACCACGAGCCCTTCCCCGACAAAACCTAAAAAAAGCCGCAGGTAGAAAGCAGAAAGAGTCCTAGTTTTGAACACTGCTGCCTTTTTTTTTTTTTTTTTTTTTTAAGGTAAGATATTTGGGTCAGATTTCAGTCTTGAGTGTTGAAGAGAATTTTGCTGCTTCAGATGTTCTCTCTCCATAGCATTTTCTTCTATTGTCAAATAATTGGATCTGTCATGACATCAACACCTTTGGTATTTAGGGACCTCAGGCAAATCCCCCGGCCAAATTGCATGAAGAAAAATAAAAAATCTCTGCCTGCACAACATATAATTTAAACAACAACAAAAACAGCAGAGTTTCTTTTTTATACACGGGCCATCTGCCTGTGCTGTGTGGCAGTATCTGAAAACACAGTGAAGTCCTAAAATACTGGGTTCGAACATATTGACTGTGATGTTTTCCTTGAAAAATTCAACTAAGAGAACATGTCTTTTTCTTTACAAGTTTAAGGCGTGTGACCTCCGTACACCTCTCATAATTATTTCTTGCTTCCAAATGCCAAGTGGCTCATATACAACAACAAAATATAATGAGGACCTTTGAGATAAGCGCCATTAGAAACGTGTCATGAACCGCATCAGTGCGCAGACTCTCGATTATGTCCATGAATACCCAGAACACCAGTGGCAGAGCCCAGCTCCCGTTCTGCATCTCGGATCCTAAGACCAACAGCAGCGAGCAATTAAGAAGTAAACTCTCCCCCTGCTGCCCCTCTCAGTATTCTCTGCACTCTAGTTTAACAGCTTAGTATCTTTTCCAAATCTTTAGGATTTGTGAGTCCTTAAAAGCTTCGGCATCCATGTGAACAAATACCTGTAGTCGTTGAGCTCTTTTCAAGTCGAAATAGCATTTCCACCGCAGACGTCACACATTAATCTTCACTAGCCATTCTGAGAAGCAAACAGGCTTTGCTCTTTCTGAGGGATTCCCATTGTGACCACACAGCAGTAGGACTTTTATCTCTTTGTCTCCAAATAATTCTCTTCAGGAAACTCAATGACATTGAACAAGCACCTCAGGCACTCTGTAACTGTAAAAACACAGGTATTGGCATTTGGAGGGAAAAAAAGAAGAAGAGGAGGAAGAAGGTATCAAGGGAGAATTTGAGAAAATTGGCTAAAAGTATTTTATAGGTTAAGTGGACTATTAATATATCAAAGCTACTGACAGTAACCCCAGTATCTGGGGGTTATGCCTTAGCAGTTGTCTTTCTGGTTGCCAGACCTGGTGAACTTCTGGTCTGTACATTGCGTTGCTAAAATCAGTACTTTATCCCCATAAGAAGGCTTTGCATTCTCCCATCTCCCTAACCCCACATCAGAAACCAGCAAACCCCTATCGAACGTCTGTTCTGTACTCTCCGTGGCGATAATTGTTTGGGCCCAATAACAAAGAAGAAAAAGACACCACCTTGCGGAGAGTCAGACTCGCGGGGGAGATAGGGAGATGAACAGGTAGCTGCGTATGCTCAGCAGAATGAAACAGGTGCCGTAACAACAGGAAACAGCAAATGATTTGAGAAATCTGAACGGTTTGCGGGGAATAATTTGAACTCCACATTACGGACTTCTAGGAAGTCTCTAGGTGGAAACAAGAGTGCGGGACTCTCCAGGCAGAGGGAACAGCAGTACAAAGCCCCAGGGCAGGACGGAGAGGGAAGGCTAAGGGCCAACCATGGGGAGTGTTACGGCCAGAACATAGGACGTGAGGGGACAAGACGTCAGGCGATGAGACGGGGACGGCAGGCTGGGAAGGGCCTTTGGAACCGTAACACAACAAACTCATAAAGGATAAGAAATCAGCACACATTTTTAAGATAAGAAATGATGATTTTAGCAATTTTTAGAAAGAGTGCGGAGGGTAAACAGAGTGAGGAGGACACAGATGCAGACACAGAGGTCAGGGATGGTGACAGGTGGCAAAGACCTGAACTCACTGGCCGTCTTGGTGGGAGAGGAGCATCCAGTGTCAGAGGATATCTTTGATATCTCATCATCCTTAGGAGATGGAAGAGGGATCTCGCTTGGGCAATGGCTTGGTTATGCCGCTGCATCTTCCTTTGGGAATTGTCAGTGGAGAGGTAGAGCTAAGCCAAGTGCTTTCCTGCGTGTGTGGGGCTGCAGGAAGCAGCGTCCACAACGGGGAAGGTATGCGGAGGTCACATGGGACGTGCGGGTCTGCAACTAAACAGATAAATCAAGGCTGGAGATTTGACTCGGAAACACTGGGCTGTACGTGGGGTATTGGAAGCCTTAGAAGTATTTCTGATCACCCAAAGATAAATAAGAGGGAAAAGTAAAGAATTGGTTGGGACATGAACAACCCCCTCATGGATCTGTTCTTTAGTCCCTCAATTCTTACCTCCTGAAGGCCTTTTGTGTTCTTTATTCCCTGCGAAGTTTGCAAGGGCCTATGCGGGAGAGACGGAGTTTCTGGTTCCCGCACAGAATACAAGCAAACCTAGGTCAGACCAGTGTGCCCGATTTCACTCCCAATCTTTGAGGCACATGAAAGTGGGTGTGAAGTGCACGTGTCTAGGTGTCAGCGCCACGGGCATTCACACCTTGATTTCACCTTCACCAATGGAGGGATTTGGTAAAACTGCATCATCTCACAAGTTGTGTTTTCATCATCCATTTTTTTTTTTTAAGAGGGAGGAGGAGAAAGCATGACTTACCCGGAATGTAGGTAAAATGCCTGGCCAATAGTCACCTCTCACCAATGATGGTTGTGTTATGGGACAAAGGCAGGAAGAATAAATAAAGTCAGGGGTACGGTGACCAAAATGCTTAACTCCTCTGGGCTTTAGTTTCTTCACTAGTAAATTTAGGAAAAAATGATATTAAATGTACAGTGTTGCAAAATAGAGATTATGTCAAATGTGAATCTGTATCAGGGTGCAGGTAATTAAGAGTGACAAGAAAAAAATGTATTTATCTCACATGCATGGAGAACAGAAGTAGGAAGTACAGGGGTGGGACTGGAGCACAGTGAAGCCAGGGCACTGGGCATCAGTACAACATGAAAGCCAGGCGGAAGTGCTGGCACCAGTCATACGAGAAGAGCACAAGTTCTCCAGAAGTCACCCGCAAACCTACTCGTGAGTCACGTTGGGCAGAACTAGGTCCCGTGGTCACCCCTGCCAGGGCAAAGTGAGCTGGGATGAAGATGACCTCACTTTTCACTCCTGGGACAGATGACTGGCAATGGGTACCGGGTAGCCCACCAGAAGAGTCACAATTATGCAGGGTGATGCAGTGTGTTTCGAGACAGGCAAGGGCCAGGCCTTCCAAGCTTTTGAAAACCATAGGCAGAAATGGAACACTCATACCCTGCTGGTGGGACTGCAAACTAGCACAACCTCTGTGGGAAGTAATATGGAGACACCTCAAAGAGATACAAGTAGATCTACCATTTGATCAGCAATCCCATTACTGGGCATCTACCCAAAAGAACAAAAGACATTCTATAAAAAAGACGTCTGCACTTGAATGTTTATAGCAGCACAATTCACAATTGCAAAGTTGTGGAAACAACCCAAGTGCCCATCAATACATGAGTGGATTAATAAAATGTGGTAAATGTATACCACGGAGTTCTACTCAGCCACAAAAAACAATGGTGATCTGGCACCTCTTGTATTATCCTGGATAGAGCTGGAGCCCATTCTACTAAGTGAAGTATCACTAGAATGGAAAAACAAGCACCACATGTACTCACCAGCAAATTGATATTAACTGATCAACACTTAGGTGCACATGTAGTAGTGACATTCATCGGATGTCGGGCAGGTGGGAGGGGGAGGAGGGGACGGGCATATTCACACCTAATGGGTGCCGTGCTCACTCTCTGGGGCATGGACACGCTTAAAGCTCTGACTCAGTGGGGCAAAGGCAATATATGTAACCTAAACATTTGTAGCCCATAATATGCTGAAATAAAATAATTAATTAAAGAATAAAAAAGGAAAAAACATAGGCAGAGACTCAGATTTTATTCTAGGTGTCATGGAAAGCCTCAGAAGGTAAATTTGAAGGGAAGCATAAGACATGACCTAATTTACATTTAAATAAGATCACAGAAATGTAGAAGAAAAACCCTATGATGAATATTTTCACAAAATGTCTTTTTAGAATTTATGATTATTATGCTATCCTTAGGGTTGGGAGCATCATATTTTTAGAAATACTTAAACATTATGCTGAAAATGACACAATGTAGCCCAAGCTAGAGATAAATTTCATCTTGGCCACATTTCCCACCCCGCACCACACTCCGCTATTTTACTTTTCATCGTAGCTTCTCTCTTTTACCGGAAAACCAGGATCAAGCCTGAGACCCATTTATCTCTACAGCAAGTTTATCAGAGTGTATTCTCAACTAAGCTGGAGTCTCTCTAAAGGAATTTTGTTCCAGTTGCAAAGAATGTATTTCTCTCTAGCACTATCTTTGATTAGGTTTGAACTGGAAATGGTTGTTCCACATTGGGCAGAAACCGAGATTGTCTGTCTCTTGTAAGACCGTTGACCTTTGTCCTCTCCCACAGCTGTTTCTCTCCCTCTCTCCTTCTCTGCCTCGCCCCAGTCTCTCTGGTATCCTGTTTAACTATGTAACGGAGTGATACATAGACTACAGAGACTGTCAGTAAAGGGGTCTATAGGAAAAATTGTCTTTCTATATTGCAATAGATTCATTTTTTGGCATCTGTTGAAGAGCTAGATTCTGAGGTTCCAAATATGCAACTACAGAACCGAGCTGGACCCGTAGTCCATCAGAGCAGTTCAGATACTCACCAATCATTCCCAAGAACTTGTGCTTCTGTTCTTTTTCCTGTACTTAACAAATAATTGCCACATAAAAATTTTAATACAGAAAAAAATAACATGAATTGTTCAAATTGAGGTCTTACAGGAAAAAAGGGATTTTTCACAGTGACATAAATATCACGGATTGTGTCGTTTGATGCATATAAGCAAGTGTCTTCAAATATTAGAAAGGAAAACTTGATGATAACTTATTCAGAAAAGATTTGCGTCAAACTACTTTCTAGGAAACACAGAGCCGCTTGGATCGTTGAAACTGTAGACAGGTATGGAAAATCCTTCCCACTGCCCTGACAGCAGCCCTCTGCTAGCCAAGACCGGCTGCTATTCTTGAAAGATAAGGAAGCACTGGCAGCATCGTAAGCCTAATAAGCTGGGTGATGTGAATCAATTTGTACTGTCCTTGACTCTCTGCTTCTATTAGAATTCTAAAAGATCATTAGCCACCTCTGGGATATGTTTGATTAATGGGTTTGGTTAAACAAAAAAGGTGAGGTCAACCGTGAGCAGAAAGTTAAAAAAAAAAATGTATTCCAGAAGGAATGTATGCTTTCCAAATTGCAAATGAGAGGCTCATTCCTTAGGCATGTTCCAATCAGTGCAACAGAGTCTCCCGGCTGAGATGACCCCGGAAGAGACTTTTAGCCTCCCTTTCAGCTACAGGGCACGTGACCTCTGAGGCTGGGGTATTAGCGCACCTGCGGAAACTGTGTTAATTGAGATATTGGAAAGACCCCAAACACACGCTGTTAATAAAGCAGATAATTTTTTAAAAACTGCTAGGCTAATATCTCACAGTGAGAAAAATTCTTCTCCATCATTAGAGAAGGTGAAACATGCTCCTGCTCTTTTGACTTTATATATCTTTTATTGTTTTGCTCTGTCATTAAAAATTGACCTCTTTTCCTGTGTCCAGTAATGCGTTTTTACCTATTAGAAGAGCTCTCCTATCAATGTCCCCATGAGACAAGCCTGGGGAAACACACTAAAAAAAAAAAAAAAAAAAACAATTTGCTTTGCTTGCCAAAATGAGACCACTGTTTGTTTGTTTTTTATAACCATTGGCCTTCTTATACCCAAGTCTACCACCCCATGCAAATTAAGCTTATTTTATAAACTAAAGATGCTTCTGTCTATTAAGTTCTCCTCAAAGTGAAAGCAATGAGCTTCATTCTATTTATGACACTGCTCTGTACAATTAGTTTTATGATGTATGGCAAGAATGTGTATACTATAAATCTAGTCCATAATTCTTACACGCCTAGCAATGGTTATGAATCCCTTGAGTAAAATTGAAAATACAGTATATAACAACTCAGTCTGATTTATAATCTCCATGGCAAAGCCATTTAACCCTTTACATTCAAATTCATTTTGCAGGCCTTTTAATTAGATATAAGGATCTAAAATAATCAGCATTTCTGAAAATCAAGATGATCATTCAATTTAGACAATTTCTTATGCTTTAATACAGCCATACAGGTACCACCAGGTACCAACTGAGATTATTGCCTTCATTTCTTTAAACAAATAAATTCTTAAAAGATGTAATTATGGAAAAGAGTTAAACAGCTTAAAAATATGAAATACCTAAATTTTTGGCTGAATATGGGTCAAACTTTAAATGTAAGAAGAGCTCCCTGCTACTGCCCTCTGCCCATAACTGAGAACGTCTACTTCTGACCTTTTATAAAGATCTGGACATTTGGAAATGAGCCTCCTAAAACAGAACACAATTGATCTCATTTTAAAACAGTTAAGATATTTTTTAATGAGATTCATTGTGTTGCATAGGCAGTGGAGAAAATGTTCTTGATTTAACCCAACACTCAATCATCTTTGTTATAACTAAATGGGAGTTGTTTTGATTTTTGTAACACTCATTTATTTTTCTTCTTACTTGGTCCTGAATGACTTCTGCAGAATGTTGTTGACATAATCATAGCAGCAGTTGTCCTCTCCAGTGATCCAGTCAGTAGGAAAAGACCACCACGTGCCCCTCGCCCCCTACCCTTGACGCCAGGTGGACGGGCAGTCACTTGGCTTCACTTCTGAGTTGTGGGTAAACATATGCGTCAGTGCGCACGCAGGGCTACACCAGAAACCCTTACTCTTCGTCCTAATCATTTAGTTGCACAAATAAATGTCTTTTCATTCTGACAGTCCCTTCATTCTTCCTAAAATAACGAATGTAAGGAGGTTTCCCCGTCAGTATGACTGTTATGTTCCTATTGATTTCCTCTCTCTTAGCCATGTTTCTTAGACCATTAACTAATTCTGCATTTTTGCGATACACCTTCATAGCTTTGGCAAGAATCACTGATTTGGAACATTGTCACATGCTTTTAAAATATGTAAAATCCAAGTCTAAGTCTAATGCAACAGTATAATATCTCAAAAAAAACCTAGCCTAGTTACTGAGGCATAACCTTCTTCAGGTTGCTTTGGGTATTTGCTGTCAGCTTAGTTTTTTGTGAACGTTTGGCTATTTGATCCCTGAAGTGAAGTTTCAAGATTTAATGACTGTCAGGTAACATAACAGCATCCGGGAGTGTGTATAGACATACTTTGGATGAGACTAGCCGTGTGAGTGTCACCTTTCTTTTTATTAGTAAGTACTATGAAATGCATATGTCAAAGGAAATCTTTTCTTCAAAGGTCTATGTCATTGAAACAGCAAAAAAGCCTTTCTTCTGTGTCTAGGCAATTATTACTACTTTCCAAGAGACATATCTGAACTGTAGTTGCAAACATTTCACAGGCATCTTCAAAGTTACCTTTTCCTTTCATAATGCCATGCATTACTTTGGGTCTATTTTTTTTTTTCTCAAAGGCACTGTAATAGTTTTCATGTTTTTATTGTACATTTACTAAAGAAAAGTTACCAGGACTCTTCGTGGTTTATGTAAACTTTGCTAAAATTAACTACACAGTATAATAATGTATGCACAACACACAGAAAGGATTAAAGAAGGGAAGGGGAGGAACTCCCAGAATAAAAAGTGTTTGGTTTTGTTCTTTTTTACCATGTGGAATGATTCATTGACACAAAGCTTACTTGTTTCTATTAAATATACAGAGAAGAAATGGATTTAAACAGGTCAACTTGGAGGTGCTTATAGTACATTTTAAAAGGGTGAAAATTATTTTAAATAAATCACCCTGTATACAGCTTTCAGAAAAATTTCTAAATGTTCCTGTTATTTCATTCTTTTTGTCTTGCTACAAAAAAGAGCTGGCACCCACACTGCAGAAATTATTCCATAACTTTGAGAAGGAGGGAATCCTCCCCAATTCATTCTATAAAGCCAGTATCACCTTGATACCAAAGCCAGGAAAAGACACAACAAAAAAAGAAGACTACCGGTAAAATAATATTTATTTTTAAAAATCGGAGGACTAATCAAGAGAATAAAACTTCAAAAACTAAAACTAAAAACTGTCTCTAGCCTGGCATCTGCAAGTGAAAGACAATAAAACAAATTGCACAAAAGAAATAAGGACAAGATACCATAAAAAGAAATGTCCAGGGAGGAAAAAGGATAACCTAGAAATTAAAAACACTAACGCCAAAGCCAGTGAAAGGTTAAAAAAAAAGATAAAATCTCCCATTAAATTAGAGTTCGAAAAAAAAGAAAAGAAAAGAAGAAAGGAAAGAAAAAGGAATTATAAGAATAGTCCGGTTTTCCTAACATCCCAGTAACAGAAACTCAAGAAAGAGAAAGTAAAGAGAAAAATACCATAAATAAAATAATTCAAGAGAATTTTCCACAACTCAAATTTCTAAATTAAAAGATCCCATCCAATGCTCAACACAATGGGTAAAAATGGACCCGCTTCAAGACGTATCATTTTAAAATTTCAGTAACAGAGAACAAAAAAGAAAGTTATATAAGCTTTCATAGAAAAAAAATGGATCACATAGAAAGGATAAAGAGATATTTTTAGATATCTCAACAACATTAGAAGCTAGAAAATCATTCTAAAGAAAAATTATCTCCCAACCTAAAATTCTATATCAATTGTCTGGCCACTCTAAAAATGAGATCAAGACATTTCCAGACCTGCAAATTTCACCTTCCACAAATATTTTTCCAGAATGCTACTGGATAATGTGCTCCTCTGAAACTAGGAAGAAAAGAAAAAAGGAATTCATGAGACACTAACAGGAACAGGAGAACCTGCTAAGGACACAGTCCAAAGAAATCTCAAATGAAGGTAATAAGAAATGCTAGGACAGTTGTGTGCCAGGTACAAAAGAAGCCAGCCCAGGGGGATGCAGCTCTGAAGATGGAGAAGAGGTTTCTTCAAGATTCATCTGACGATGAGGAGACCCAGACAACTGGCAAAGGATTTTGGGTTGAACTGTCATATGTACCTAGAAAGCTAAATTAACAAAAATTGCATTCCACTAAAAATTTAAAAACAATTGCATCAGGGGAAAGAGAATGGAAGCGCTCTGAACCGATGTTTTCCTTAACAGATCTTATGGAACTAAATTGTTCCTTAAATTACATGTGCATATAATTTAATTACATATATATAATTTTACTAAATTATAAAAGAAAAATGGAAGAAGGAAGAAAGAAAGGTAGAAGAGAGGGAGAGGAGGAGGAAAAGATGCCAGAGATGAGATGAAATAGGAACCATCTAAAAGCTAGAAGAGTATGTTTTGTAAAATGATATGAATTTTAATGCTAAAGGCATCAACCAAGACACAAGATAACATAATGTAATTACTAAAAAGAACAAAGTTAAGGGCATATTTCGTAATCTATCCCATCAGTATGTTTTCAGTCAGCTCTTTTTTTCTTCTTCCTATGGAAAACCCAACTAATTTTCTAGCTCTCTTGCAAGAAATCAAATTCTTGGCTGGCATTCTACCATGGCCAAAATGAAAGGTGGTGTGTCTTCCGGGCTTGTCCATTCAGATAACGCCTTGCTATTGTTCTCACATTGTGTGTGAAGTGGGGTCAAGTCCGGAAGGTATTTTTTTCGTTATTTCAGACTGGGCCTGGGTCCAGCTTAGGCCAGTTTTTCATTCCATCAATTCTTATAGTATCATTATTTCTCAAATTTTATTCATGAGATGTCTTACCTGTCAATTATATTTTTGCATGTATTTTACTTTAATCTGTCTACTGCAAAATCATGAGATCTATAGAGTTTAGGGTAATGTCTCCAAAATGTCTAAGGTACAGCAGGGCTGTGCTGTTCTGCTACAAGAACCAGCCAGTGTAACTTAAAATGTGATTTCCATTTGAGACTTTGCACGTATCACCTTGTTAATCAGCACCCCTTTGTCTGTCAGAACATAGAAACTCTTTAGCTTAAGCAAAAATAAATAAGTCAATAAATACGGAGTTTTCCCAAAATGTGAAATGTACAATCAAATGTAGAAAAGCTTTACATGAAACCTGTAAGAAAAGATGCCTTCTTTTTCTGTAGGATCTCATAATTTCTCATTTCTGTCTCTCAGGATATAACTGCTTTATTCTTTTCCTGGGATAGATCTATCTTTCTCTGCTTCTCTGTCCACCCAGCAAAAAAATGCTCTCCCATAGCCTCTGAGCAACCTGAGTGCGGGTAATCTGCAGAGATTAATTACTTAGGGGAAACGCAATTTTAAATTCCTAGAAGAGAGCATCCAACTCAGATTGGATCCAAAATCCATGGAGTTCAAACAGTGGCTCCAGAAGTCTCTTCTTTGGGTATGACAAAGCATTTCTCAGGAAGGGAAGACAAACACTGTGGACACCAACAAGTATCTACCGCACCGCAGATAAAGGCCATGGCTCACACAATAGTATTTTTAGTACACTCTGATTCATTATTGACATCAGTGGTCTGTAACCATCATCTTGTTTTCCTAGTGAGCATTTCTTATTGTGCAATGCCCTCTGAAATAAAGAAAAATGTAGTCACTACATATGCTACCTTACAGGGACAACTAAAAGAACTCTTTTATGCACCTTGTAACTCTGTATTCTTCTTACATCTTTTGATTCTTTTGTTTTGCTACCCTGACATTTTAATCACTTTCTTGCGCTTTAGTTTATTAGTATAATCAAATCAACATCAGGATTCTTTTATATGTATATTTGCCATTCACTTTTATTGCTAACATTTGCCTTTTAGTGTATATTTGTGCTAATTGTTTCAAACCTTTTGAAATAAGGAAGCATACACATGAATGCAAACCAATCACAATCTTACTAAAAATTTTTTCAAGTCTCACTGATGTCTTCTTCATCAAAATATTCAACCCTGGGCTAAATAATCTATTAAACATTAAAATTGTGCTGCAGGTAAACATATGGAAAGGAACAATTAAAAGTTTATAATACAAAGGAAATATTTACATAACTATTAACTCTACCATAAAACAGCTCATTCGTCGTATTCTGATTTATTCTGGTAAGTTGAGGGATAGTTTCACCTCTCTTTGAGAAGTCATTTCAAAAACTTGAGTTCTTGCCCTGGCTCCTTTCTTGAGTCAAACTGATGCTTCTTTGTAGGAGAATTTAGTCTCCACGGCTGCTGGCAAGGTGAAACGGTGTGCCGCCGAATACCTGTGCTGTCTGCGTCTCTCTGTGAACGCCTTTCTTCAAGGGCTCGCAGTCAATATGGTTCCTTGTAGACAGTGGCTTCTAAAGTGAAACATTTGGAATAGCAGTGCTACAAGACCCTCTTAAAAACAAAGATTCCATAGCCAGGCAAACTTTTTTATATTTTCCTGAGCGGAAAATATAAAGCTTTCTTGGAAATTTTTAACGGATATTAAAGGATTTTCAAGATCCTTTAATTTAAAAAAAAAAATAACTACTTTGTAATCCATTTTTCTAATATCACTGACCTTGAGTGCACTAGATAATTTTCCCCCTAACCTCCTATATACCGCAAGGATTCTTACATGCACTCAACGAGTTGTGTTTTTTTTGATTTACCCAACGTCTATCCAAACACATTAACACACCCAGTGTCCCCCTAAAAAATCACTGCTTCACGTACCACCTTGGTGTTAGTACAGCTGTGTGTGTGTGTGTGTGTCTGTGTGTTTTGTTTTATTCTGTTTTAACTTTTAGTGGCTACCCAAGAGAAACAAATTGTTCAGTACAGGGGAAAAAATAACATTTACTTTTCTACAAGAGTCGAATGTGATGGATTTTTGAAGATTCCCAAAAGAATAAATTTACTATTTATGGGCAAGCATTTTATATTACTAAAAAAAAAAAGAACAGATTTTATTAGTCTTATAATACTAAAAAACACAGACTTTCTAATGTGAGCATATGAAATTATTATGAAATTATTAATTATTAATACTCTTAAATTCAAAAGATAATACTCTTTTGAATTTAAAAGACTAGATAATACTCTTTGGATTTAAAGGACTATTAAAGTAAAATGTATTTTGAGACTTTACTCTCTATGTGATAATCAACTTTTATTACCTTTCTATTTAATTAAAATTTCTAATTACATTTTTGTCTGCAATTAAAAAGTACAAAATTTGAAATTCAACAGTTGCCAGCATTAAACTTGGGGCATCTTAACCTGAAGCCTCTGCTGCTTCTACATCCGCCGCGCTGTGATAGATTATCGTGTCAATTAAAAGGTTGTTTATGTTCCCCATAGGTGCAGATATAAGTGAAGCCAGAGCAGTGGGGATTGTGATGCTGATGTAAAACATTTCGGATTAAATAAAACCTGTGCACCTGGGAAATCAAATTTTAGCTCCGGCTGTAGTTATTATGACACCCCAGGACTTGTGTTTTATGGATTCAAAATGAGAAAATCATTAAAAATATACTTGTCACATTAGGGAATCATTTAAAAGTACTCCCTCTGGGATGGTTATTAGCAGTGTGTTGTAAGACCTTCTCCCTCCCTGACCATCTTATCTTCACATAACACATGACTTTCTGTACTCAACTAGAGCATGTAGCGTTCAGGAACATTACTGACGTGGGGGCATGCTCCCGAGTCATAATTTCTTTTATCGCTGAAGTTTCCCCCCAACCAGGAAGTTCTTTTTAAAAATATCTGCAAATAGTGTAACATGTTCTCAATCCAGTTTACTTACTGTCAGTCTTCTCAGGTTAGTAGCACATCCAAAAAGAGAAAGTCTAATCATTAAATAACTAAAAAGACTCAACAAGCCAAAAGAAGAAATAAAAGCCTGGGACTTGAGGTCAAAGAATCAAACCCAAGTGAGACTGTTTTCCACTGAAAATACCTAAGGAACCTAAAATCCAAAGCCAAGGTCATATCATGTAAGGACATAAATATACACTTTATCTTTACATAACAGATCATCTCTAGAGCACTTTTCCTGCTAGAAATCATAATTATCTCCATTGGTCGCTCCGGGGCAGTGTCAGCAAGCTGATAATGCACCTGCGTCTCCACCAATCACGCTGCCACAGAAGCTGGAGGGGGAAAATCTGCTTCTCAACAGTTCTGTCCCTGAGCCTAGGAAACAGCCATTATCTCCATGGCAATCTGTATTTAAGACAGCCATCCTATCTTTATCTTTTCTTTTATTCAGTTTATTTTTATGCTTTCATATAGCTCCATTTTCAAAAGTAGTATTCCCTTTAATCACTTTTCCTTTCTTCCCTCAACTCAGTAAGACAGGTTTCCTCTAATTATATAAAAAGAAGACAGTTCCATGGAAATGCATAATATATATATACTGCAGACAAAATATAACTGGTATTTGAATAAAGTAATTATGTAAAATATCATTGGCCAACAGAAAACAAAATTCTTTAGAAAACTAACAAGTACTGATTGCGATAATACAGACAGAGGCAATAGATATATATCTATATGTATATATATAAACTGAATGAAAATATAATTGACAGTTGCATAGAGTCATTATGTAAATGAAACATCAACCAAAGGAAAACATAAAATTCTTTAGACATCTAACAAGTACTGATTGCAATAAAACACAGTTTTTTACTTTTTTGAATATGCAATAATTTTTTTATGTTTTCAAGATATGGGAAAACACCAAATTTTCCATTATACTAGTATCAGTTCCTATATTTTTCCAAGTATTGATATCATTGTTTAACTACTTTCTTTTCTTCTCTGAATGTTATCGTCCTAACCAACCTGCTAAGAACAAA
>CAUYRT010052343.1:0-10246 GCA_963574885.1 Lepilemur ruficaudatus | reverse complement strand
GACAGAGTCTCACTCTGTTGCCCGGGCTAGAGTGCCGTGGTGTCAGCCTAGCTCACAGCAACCTCAAACTCTTGGGCTCAAGCGATCCTCCTGCCTCAGCCTCCCGAGTAGCTGGGACTACAGGCATGCGCCACCATGCCCAGCTAATTTTTTCCATATATATTTTTAGTTGTCCAGATAATTTCTTTCTATTTTTAGTAGAGACAGGGTCTCGCTCTTGCTCAGGCTGGTTTCGAACTCCTGACCTTGAGCGATCCACACGCCTCAGCCTCCCAGAGTGCTAGGATTATAGGCTTGAGCCACCGCGCCCGGCCTATGTAACTTTTAATATAGTTTTAATCTGAGAACATTGTGAACATATTACCTAATGGAAAAATATGGCTACCTGAAATAAAATTTCAGTCTGGCTTTTTATCTCCTCAAAGTATAGAACTCCCTAGCTGGAGAGGGCTTTGGAGACCATCTACTCCAGCCCTCCAGAACCATTCTGCCATCTGTTCACCACCTTCCCAAGTACGAGTGTCACCCATCCTGTGCTGTTACTAACTCTCTTCCATCCACCCCGAATCTAAGCAAAAATATTAGAGAGGCCAGGAGCAAGGCTCTGGGGCCAGCTGCCTGGTCTTGGCCCCAGCTCTACCACTTACTAGCTGGGTGACCTTGGGCAAGTGACTTTTCTTCTCTGTGCCTCATTTCCCTCAACTGCAAGTAGAGGACAATGACAGTATGAGCCTCACAGTCAGTAGTGAGATGTCCATATGTTTGTGGGTGGGCTTATATTATTTCAAGCAGTGCCTGGCACACAGTAGGCACTCACTAAGAGTTAGCTATGATTATTGTGAAACAGCAGGTTTGGTGGTGACATAGTTATTTTTTCCTAATTCACATGAAAATTAATACATGACTATGAAAATTTAAAAAAGAGAAAAGCGCCTGGGTGCAGTGGCTCACACTTGAAATCCCAACTCTCTGGGAGGCTGAGGGGGGAGGATCTCTTGAGGTCAGGAGTTTGAGACCAGCCTGAGCAATAGTGAGACTCCGTCTCTACTAAAAATAGAAAAATTACCAGCCTGAGCAAGAGCAGGACCTCGTCTCTACCAAAACATAGAAAAAATTAGCCGGGCATGGTGGCGCATGCCTGTAGTCCCAGCTACTCGGGAGGCTGAGGCAGAAGGATTGCTTGAGCCCAGGAGTGTGAGGTTGCTGTGAGCTAGGCTGACACCACGGCACTCTAGCCTGGGCAACAGAGTGAGACTCTGTCTCAAAAAACAAAAAAAAAAAAAAAAAGAAAAAAGAAAAGAGAAAACGTTCCTCCACGAGATAGCAACTGAAATCACCAGTGGTATACGCACTATTTCGCAGAGACGTGTCTACAGGGCCAATCTCCTCCTCTTACAGGCGGAAGTCAGGGTGTGCGGTGTGCAGGGGCTCTTCTGGGATCCGGACCGGCTCCCCAGCAGCACTCGGCCTGCCCAGGGTGACCTCTGGACCCTGCAGTTCACGCTGCGGCTCTTTCACTTGTGCCGCTTCTTTCCAGCACGAGCAGGAGTGTCCCTCGTGGCTATGCCTCAGCTGGGGGAGTCCCTGGCAGCTCCCGCCATGGTTCCCACATACAGAACTGACTCAGGCCCAGACTTCCTTCCTCCTGCCTCCACTGGGGAACCCAATCCTCGGGTGCCACCCTGGCCACCCCCATACCCCTCCGGGAAGCGCTGACACTGGAGTGGAATGTGGTCAGACCTACTTTTGGTCCCGCCCTGCCACCTCCCTTCTGGGGGCATGTCCCTTAGACTCTGTCCTCTCACTCAGGAAGCTGGCCTGACTAACAGCACCGTCTGGGGCTGGCTCTGGGCATGTCAGGAGGACCCAAGGAGCTAAGGGAAGCTGTCAGGCAACAGCCGCCCAACCCCGGAGCATCACCCCCTCCCTCTGTCCTCATCCAAGCCGTCTCCAAGATCCCGTACCCCAGGAAGCCTCCTCTGGTGTCCGGCCTTCACAGGTGTCCCCATCTGGGCCCCACGGGCCCTTCAGTTCAGGCTCTTCTTGTGTGGTCTATACAGGCAGATGCCCTTTGAGGGCAGGGCTGCTTGGGAATCTGGCATTTTGAAGGCGGAAGGGACTTTCTCAATGATTTAGCTCAGGATTTGTAAGTTGTCTACTCACTGGCCCAAGCTAGGCAGCAGACGGGCTATTCCGGTTTGCTTGGTGCTCTAAACAATTAGATACTGCGATCTGCAAGTGAGGAGATGCCGTGCAACGTTCAGGACTTCTGGTTTCTCAGGAGTATTTTGGAAGACCCGGCCACACAGGCCTTTGTGCCTCATGGCAACAATCCCTCTCGCCCTCTTTAACTTAGGACCGCTGCCCCCACCTTCGGCAGGCTTTGCACCCCCGATTGAGCCCAGCCCTTGTTTTTGAGAGGCAGATATGACTTGTGCAGGATCCCACACTACTCAGGGCCAAAGCAGGAGCTGCAGTGCCCAGCTTTGGCCCCTCTCTCAGTCCTAGACTCCAGGCACTGCCTCTGGCCACCCTAGCGCTCTGTCTTGTGGCAGCAGCCGGAGCTAGCTGCCTGGGTTCAAATCCCAGCTTCAACCCTTACAAGCCGAGCAAGTGACTTACCGCCTGTCCTCAGTCTTCTCTTGCAAAATGGGGAGGCTCCCAGTACCAACGTCAGGAGTGTTATGATGAGGAACAAGTGCCAAGTGCTAGAACGGTGCCTGACGCACGGCAGGGGCTCGATACACATTAACTACCGTATGATTGCTATTTTAGCAAACATATCCATTGCACGCAAAAGCGTGCAGTTAGCTTGCACACACTTATGGATACCACAACACAAATGACCCCTTGCAGCAAATGTGAGTTCTGTCGTCACTTTCTCCTAGCTGATCCCTGAGAATTATTAAGCACTGACTTTGTGCCCTGCCTTGTGCTCCATGCCGTGAGGGACGCGGGAAGAAAGACGTGAGGGAGAGGTGTGTGGGCTGCCGACCCAGGTGCAGAGCCGGAGCTGGAAGCGGGGGCCGATTGGGACCGGATGCCAGAGGAAGGGTTTCCTGCCCCGCCATGGCCAAGGAAGGCAACTAAATGGCGGCAGAGTGGGCCGATGCCTCCTGGAGCATCAGTGAGTGGCAGAGAGGGAGGACTCCTCCATGAGATGCTTAACGTCCCTCAGTTCTGTCTAAGAAGGCCCAGAAATGGGGATGACTTCCCATCCCGTCCTGAGACCAGGAGCTGGCACCAAGCAGGCAGAATCCCACTGACAGAAAGCTGCCCCTCAGCATGGCTGGGAGATGTCTGCCTATCATTGTGAAATAGGGAAAGAGGAAAATCAGTAGGGCATTGTATGACACTGTGAGGCAGCTGCTTCCCATTAGCTGCTGTCCCATTCTTCCTTAGTTGCTACAGAGACCAGATTTTTTTTGTTGTTGTTGAGCAAAGGGCCAACCAACTAAAGGACTACATTTCCCAGCCTTCTTTATAGCTGCCCATGGCCATGTGATCAACACAGGCTAACAAAGTTGTGAGGGACTTGGAGATGTCTCCTTAAAAATAAGGGAGTATGCCCTTCTGCTCTTCCTCCATCCTGCTGTCTGGAATTCAGATGTGATCGCCAGAATGCCAGCAGCTATTATGTACTATGAGGGACAGGACGGGGGTTAGAATGGAGACTAGACTCCTTTGGGACTTTGTAGCAGAGAACAACCATACCAGCTTGAACTATTTTGTTTGTTTAGTGCTATTGTTTAAGTTGTAAACAAATGTTCATCCTGCTTAAGTCACAACAAAACACTGGCTGAGTGTACAGAGATATATGTTCAAGGATGTATGCTGACCGATTATAGTAACCAAAAACTAATGAATACCACCTGTTCTCTGACTCTGAAACTCAGATCCTGTCCCAAATGAGATTTGATCAAAATCTAACAAAAGTAGTTGTTTACACACACCTTAGAAAGACACTAAAAGATTATGAGTAAACTTGGGCGCAAAGTCTTCTAGAGAAATGTAAAAAAAGAAAGAAAGAGAGAGAGAAAGGGAGGGAGGGAGGGAGAAACACATTGCTCTCCACATGGAATTAGGTTCCAAAAGTACACGTGGAGACCCAGCGTCATCTCGTGTTGATAGACTATAATTCATAAAGGGTTAGTGACTGCCTGCATTTTGAATAACACTTCCCCAGACAGCCTCAGACCTCCCAGGAGAAATGAGCAGATAGCACAGTACAGTCGATAGCACAGGGGAACAGGTTGACACTCTTCCAGCCCTGGCGGCAGAGGAAGGTGCAAAATAAATAAGGATATGGAGGAGGCAATAAATGATATACCCAATAAAGAGGAACAAGTAAATAATTACCTTTGCCATCTGAAAAACCATTAAGCTAATGAGAGAGTTCAGCGAGGTGTCCGGTTACACATTTACAAACCCCAGCCGCTTCCCCGCAGAGGCTGGATGGGGTGATGCAGGCAGGCAGGGTGGGAGCCTGCATTTCATTTATGGGCAATGAGTCCCAGGCACCCAAAGCCTAAACCCTGACTCCCCACAGAGCCGAGTCCTCCGGGTTCTGACCCAGGTGCCACCACAGCTGTGTGACTTGAGGGACATGCTGTGGCTCCGTGAATCTATCTTATCTGGAAGACAAGCTGGGGGGTGTGGCCCAGCCCCACCATCTCCTCCACGGCTCCCCTGCTGGGCCCACCCCTAAATCCCCTCCTGTTCCCCAAAAGTGACATGTGCTCATGGGCCTGGGACACAGAGAGGAGCAGCCCTCAATGACAGTGAGGGGGCTGTCCGAGGCAGAGGGAACTCCATGTGAAAAAGGCCTGGGAAACTTTTCTGGGAACCAGGAAGAGACCCAGAATGGCTGACACTAGAGTGTCTTGGGGATACTTTTAAAAGGCACATGTCTGTATTTTCTATTTTTTCTATAGTTAACTTGCAGTTCTTGGTTATTCATTTAACCAATATTTATTGGGCACCTACTGTGTGCTGGACAACCATCCCTGCTCTCAGGAATGTGTGGGAAATAGTCACTAAGCAGAATAAAAATCAGAAAGATGAGCAAGTCAGCCCAAGGCAAGGACTGTGGAGGAAAGTGAAGCTGGGAGGGTAGCCGCAATTGTCAACAGGAGTGTGCAATTGTGAAAGAGGGAAACTGAGGAAAGTGTGGAAGTGAGCTGCATCTGGGGAGAGAGTGGTCCAGGGGAGAAATAGCAAGTGCAAAGGCCCTGGGGTAGGGCCTCACCCGCCATGTCCCTGAACTAGATCTTGCTATTTAAAGAATCGGCCGGGAGCGGTGGCTCACACCTGTAATCCCAGCACTTTGGGAGGCCGAGGCAGGAAGATCTCTTGAGACCAGCCTCAGCAAGAGTGAGACCCCGTCTCTACAAAATATCGAAAAATTAGCCAAGCATGGTGGCACATGCCTGTAGTTCCAGCTACTTGGGAGACTGAGACAAGAGGACCGCTTGAGCCCAGGAGTTTGAGGTTGGAGTGAACTATGATGACTATACTCTAGACTGGGCAACAGAGACAGACTCTGTCCCTGTCTCAAAAGAAAAAAAGAAAAAGAAAAAGAAAAAGGAAATAACACCTTGGAGGCGGCCAGCGCGGCTGTGGCAGTGGGAGTGGGAGGAGACAGGGCCCTATGGGTGAGAGCTTGGGTGTTGTCTCGAGAGCCAATCCCTCCACCCGTGGGCAGAGGAGAGCAAGCTCTAATGCAGTTTTAACAGGATCATGCTGGCTGTGGCGAGGAGAAGAGTGAGAAGCCGGGAAGGAAGCAGGAGCGAAGCCCTTTAGCGGGGTAGGAAGCTTCTGTGACCACCCCCATGACAAAGATAATGATAACAATCGTAACGACAGTAGCCACCATTTATTGGCCACTTATTGTCCCAGGCCCTGCACTAAAGCCTTTACCTGCCTGGTCCAGCTGATCCTCCCCGACAATCCTGTGGTAGGCATTATCCCATTCCCACAGACCAGGACACTGCGGCTCGCAAGGGGAGAGGAACTTGCCTGAGCCACACAGCTGGGAGCTGGGAGCTGGGAGCTGGAATTTGAACTCAGGCGTGTCTGACTGGGGGCCCGGCCTCTTTACCAGCCCGAGAAAGGCCTTGGGGTGCAGGGGATTCTGGGGAGACCCTGGGGGCCCAGCGGAGCAGGGTCTCTTTCCGTTCGCCAATGGCCTCCCTAGACCTGGACTTGGGAAAGAGACAGATGGGTTACGGGCCAGGCAGACCTGAGAGAGACTCTGAGACATTCTGCTTCCCAAGGGTCCAGGGCCCCTTCTGCGATTACAGAAACCTGAGTCTTTGAATGAAGCAGTTAAGAGGCCCCAGAATGGGTGGGCTACGGATGGAGAAGCCAGAAGGATCAGTTCAGGCGAGGGTTTCTGTTTCGCATTCTTACATCAAGAGCAGAGAGTTCAGGGCCCAAGGGAGTGAAGGTAGTTGGGAGTGGGGCTCTGCCCATGACTGGGGCACCCTCACAGTGTGGGGTGGGCCATCTCTTCCCCAGCCTACCTCACCTTGACCATCAGAGCCCAGGCGGCTCCCACCTGCCCCCTCCTGCTCTCTGTCTTACTCCTTCCCAGTGTTACCGACACCAGCTCAGTTACAGGAGTTTATCTGTGTCCGTCTGTTGAGGGCTGGTCTCTCCCATGGGAGTGTACTCTCCATGTGAGCAGGGCCCTGTCCTCTCCCTGGTGTCCAGGTGGCCATCTGGTTTGCCAAGAGCTGGGCCACCCGACCCCCTGGCACCATCGCCGGGTTTTTGCTGGCAATTGGCAGTCACCAAGCCCTGTTGGCCACACTGGAGGGAGCCTGATTTTGCTATGCAGATTGAGTCAGCAGTGTGGCCCCTGGATGCTGGATATGTCCCCGCTCCTGGACAAGGGTCTGAGTCAACGTTGTCCTGGGTTCCAGGCAACTAGAGACTTTCTCCACCTCTCCTTGTTTGGACCTCAGACTGGTCCTGAAACTCATCCCAACTCAATGTCCGCATTGCATAGATGTGGGGAAACCAAGGCCCAGAGAGGAGGCCGGGCTTCCCTGCACCCTGCTCACCCCCGTCGCAGGCAGTGGCAGACATGCTGGCCTGTGCTCCCTGGCTGTGCAACCTCAGGTCAGCTGCTCAGCCTCTCTGGGCCTTGGTTTCTCCATCTGTGGAAGGGCCTGGGAATGCTCAGGCTTGCTGGCTCGGCTGCCAGGGAGGAGGGAAGGTGATAATGGGAGTGGCTGGCCATGGAGCGGACCAAGAGTTCTCTCCCTCCCTCATCTCCCTCCGAGGGCGGACCTTGGTGGAGCAGCCTCCCCCGGGCAGGGCCGGTTCTCCTCCCCACCATGTCCGTATCCCAACTCCCAGCCCTCAGTGCCAGGCTGGTGAGGCTCCAGCCTTGTCTAGTTGTCCCACGGCCCGGGAGAGGTCAGTGGGGACCCAGCCTTTCGGCCTGGGGGCACAAGGGGTCTGGCATTCATCTAGCTGGCTCAGCCTGTCCCAACTTGACTGCGGGCAGCTGAGGAGGAGGTGCTTCTTCCCTCTTATCCCTTTGGCCTCTCCCCACAAGGCAGCCTGAAACTAGGGGAAAGGCCACCGGCTACCCCTGGCCCCAGACAAGCACTCCCCTACCCGGCCTCAGTGCCCTGTGCTCCCAGCTGGTGGCCAGCCCAGGTGGCAGCAGCTGTGCCCTCACAGGCCCGAGCTGCCCAGCTCTGCCCACTCACCTGCTGGTCCAGTTCCTCAGAGGCTCTGCATGGGAGGAGCCAGAGGCGGCTCAGCTAGTATTAACCTGTCCCCGCCCCCAGGTGGAGGCAGGCGGAGGGTGGGTGGGGCTCCCAGCGTCACCAAGAGCCTACTGTGTGCCTGGAATCTGCCCAGTAGCCCCGGTGGGAGGAGAATCCTGATGATACAATGTAAAAATAAAGGACTCTCTTTAAGGAGAGCTTCCTTGCATCCAGATTTTATGAAAGTTGATCCCCAGGGGGCAAAAGACTTTGCCCAGTAATTGGCTCTGGTCCCACCCCAGGGCTGCCATAATTCCTTTCACTCAAGAAGAGAGTCCCCTGGAGCAAAAACAGTTCAAATGCTGGTGCTTAAGCAAGTCATGTGGAAAATGGGGGTAACAATAGCACCCTTCTCTTGTGGGGCAGAGATCCTAACCAGCAGTGAGGCTTGTTGCCGGGGCTTGACGTGAATCAATGCATTTCATCTTCACAGCCTTTTGGAGAGATGTTATTACTTTCCCCATTTTACAGATGAGCCCAGAGAAGGCAAAAGTCTTGCATGGAGTCACACGGCTCGTACAGGGCAGAGCTGGTCTATTAACAAATAGTTAATATCTGATTAAAACTTTCAATGATCCTGGCCAGGTGCGGTGGCTCACACCTGTAATCCTAGCACTCTGGGAGGCCGAGGCCGGTGGATCGTTTGAGCTCAGGAGTTGGAAACCAGTCTGAGCAAGAGTGAGACCCCGTCTCTACTAAAAATAGGAAGAAATTAGCCAGGCATGGTGGTGCATGCCTGTATAGTCCCAGCTACTCGGGAGGCTGAGGCAGGAGGATCGCCTGAGCCCAGGAGTTGGAGGTTGCTGTGAGCTAGACTGATGCCATGGCACTCTAGCCTGGGCACCAGAGTGAGACTCTGTCTCAAAAAAACAAACAAACAAAAAAAGAACTTTCAATGATCCTATGAGACAGGTGCTACTTTTATTCCCTACTTTATACATGGGGAAACTGAGGCTCAAAGGTTAAGGAACTTGCTCATGGTGCTATAGCTGGTAAGTACAGGGCTAGGATTGGAACCCAGACTCAAACAAGTGCCTACATGGTGTAAAACATCCCACAGTTCCCAGCACTTAGTAAATGCTCATTGCATGTTGAGTTTTGCAAATAATTCTAGCCCTGTTTTTTTTTTTTTTTTTTGGTTTTTCTCCAAGACAGTCATTTACTTAATAAGCAATCAGTCTCCAGGCAAATGTTTGGGATGAGAGGTAAGCAGACCCTGAAGGGGACCAGACCCCCCCTCACTCAGCACGCAGGGGCTCAGGAAGTGTTGGTGCTCTTGGAGCTAGGACATACCACCCCAAAATATGTCTGTAGGAGACCAGAATATGCCTCCCCAAAATACTCTGCTTTGGCACACTTTGAGCTGGTTATTCTGAGAAACTGCAGACACAGGAGTAGCTCCGAGAAGCTGTCCTCTCATAAAAGAAATTCACATCTATAAAAGAAATCTACATTAGTGAAAGTGTCTGTGTCAGGAAGGGGGCTGCTCCAGGCAGCTTCTGTTACCCAGAGACTTTTTATCCGCAGGACAACACAACACAATCTTCATTCAGCATACAACTCCTCCTCTCACCTGCGGTGATTTACGTCTCCACCCCCACCCAAGCCCAAGGTTCTGGGGGCCCCAGGCCCTTATTCCTTAAGCTTCAATCAGCTGACCCTTCTTCAAAGAATCTTATATTTTGTGGGATTTTCATGCATACATATGTAACTAAATATGGTTTTTCTCCTATTAATCCGTTTTATGTCAATTTAATTTGTAGCTCGGCCACAGAACCCAGAAAGGTGGAGGGAAGCCATTTCCCCCTCCCCTACAAGCATGAAACACTTTGGTTTTGTGAAAAAATAAAATTTCTGGACCCTCTAAATCTATTATGCCAAAGGTGCTACAGACTGACTCCTGTAGCCCCCAGCATGATTGTTTTCTTCCTTTAGTCCATGGCTGTTACTTTCTGACCTTTATGTTGATACAATTTAACCATTGTTCCCTATTTCTCACACAAACCTAGACTCCCTGTGCATGAGATAGAAACCCTCCTGATAGAAACCTCTTGACAACGGAATGTTCTGCAACCCCTTGGAATGTAGCCAGTAGCAGCCAATCAAATCTCTGTTAACTATTAATATATACTTCTTCTTTTTTTTTTTGAGACAGAGTCTCACTCTGTTGCTCAGGCTAGAGTGCTGTGGCGTCAGCCTAGCGCACAGCAACCTCAAACTCCTGGGCTCAGGCGATCCTTCTGCCTCAGCCTCCCGAGTAGCTGGGACTACAGGCATGCGCCGCCATGCCTGGTTAATTTATATATATATATATATATATATTTTTTTTTTTTTTTAGTTGTCCAGCTAATTTCTTTCTATTTTTAGTAGAGACGGGGGTCTTGCTCTTGCTCAGGCTGGTCTTGAACTCCTGACTTTGAGCGATCCTCCTCGGCCTCCCAGAGTGCTAGGATTCCAGGTGT